>JACXGK010009149.1:0-20593 GCA_016801125.1 Novumbra hubbsi
TTTAGGTTTGGGGGGACCATGGTTGTAACTCTAAACCTGTTCTATTTAGGTTTGGGGGGACCATGGTTGTAACTCTTAACCTGTTCTATTTAGGTTTGGGGGGACCATGGTTGTAACTCTAAACTTGTTCTATTTAGGTTTGGGGGGACCATGTTTGTAACCCTAACCCTTTCCAAAATTAGGTTTGGGGGGACCATGGTTGTAACTCTAAACTTGTTCTATTTACATGTGGGGGGACTATGGTTGTAACCCTAAACCTGTTCTATTTAGGTTTGGGGGGAGGCACTTTCACCCCTTTTCCTGTAGTCCAGAATCCAATTCCTTCGTTTTTTGGGGGGATTTGGTTTTTGGCACCACCCTACCAGGTGTTTTTGGTCACACCCCCTCAACACACCCCAAACAATGAACCAATTACCATTATAGACAAAAGGGACATGAAACAACAATACCATAATAACTTTACTATAATAACCTTGTCAGAGGGAAACTTGCCACACACATGCCTCTTCTTTATTTTGGAAAGACATCCACTTAATTATTAATTCATTTGTTACTCCATGACTTCCTGAAACATCGGACTACGAATGATGGACAATGGGGTGACAAAAGGAAGTGAGTATAAGAATTGTTTCCGCTGAGCAATTTGCTTCATACACGTTCTGTTTATATACTGTACCTCAATGGAATAATCCAGGTAAGAAAGAAATTCCTAAAGCTGAATCGACAGAACTTTGAACAAGGTGCGATAGTATTTGTTAAAGCTCCACTTGCTATATTAGAAGGATCTGAGTTATCGACTCCATTCACCAGTTACCCGCCTTGCTTACAGAACCCCCAAACATCCAGCACTTTTACCTCCACAGGCACTGTGCAGTCCACCAGGGAATAGGTGTGCGTTTTCAGAAAAGCACCCCGGTTTCTATTCCATCTCCACTCATGCACATTCACAAAGCATATTATTAAACACAATAGGGGTTTTATCACTAGCTGTCATGGAATAGCACTGGATTTGCATTAGAATTTCATTTGTGCTGAAGCTCAAACGTCCAAGAAATCCCCCAATCTTTCTCTGTCTCTTTCTCACAGGTGGACCCGCGAGCACACACACACACACACACACACACACAGCATTTTTATGATTTTATTGCTGCCATAAACAACTTTAATGTTGCAAGGTATCTTGGCTTTATTTTTTAGGACACAGTTTAGGTAAGGTTTGGACTAGCGTAATGACAAAATTACACTGATACTGAGACAAGAGTATGCCATTATATCTACTTCAACAAGTTTTTTTACGGGACTGGACTGGGAACATGACGCGATAGTGCAACATGTGGAACATAGTGGCTACAAACGTCAGTGAAGTAACAGCGGAGGTTCTCTCTTTCTCTTTGTAAACATTTGCCTTTTTTGGCTAACCCCACATAAATTCATAGATGTCCTAATGTACAATTGACTGCTACAGAATAAATATTGTCGTTCAGAAAAGGAAAAAATATTCTTTAACTTCAGCTTTTAGGTGAAGGGCCATGCAAGTTTTGTCCAAAATATTGATATTTAGAGCTATTTATTTTCATTGTTATCTTGTCTTCTCTTGTATATGATGACACTGTGGATGAAAGCTGACTAATAAACCTGCCTGCACTTTGATCAAACAAACACAAAAAATGCTATTTATCATATGCAAGTACAGCTATACAGTATACTTTACGGAAATGTAATCAATAAAAACAACTACTGTCTGCATAAAGTACACATGCAGCGTAACATAAATGATTTACCCTTTACTCAGACTTTCTGACAATTCTAACATAATATAGACATCAACATTACTTGAAAACACACTTGAGAACCATTGTTGGTCACTAGGTGAATTCGTGGCTAATTATCTTTCGATGATTTTATCCTTCTGTGGAATCATGTCTTGCTTGGATTCTTTATCATAATTAGAAGTAATTGGAAAACATTTAATGTAATCCATTTCTAGCTCTGATAGATAACGATTGTGATGGTTGATTGGACAGCACTGGCAGATCAGCCCATTTTCACTAAAAACGTTTGTTTCCACTCCGTGCAATTACTGACACTTTTTATCAAAATATTATTTCACAATTGACCGGGAGTAGTCTATGTAACAATCATATTACATTCTAGTTTTCCACATTTCAATACATTTGAAGGTAATGAAACAAAAAGACAGTACAGTGCTTGATATTGATTGTACATACCAACGGCAGTCGACCAATGTCTTCTGCCAGGGTACGACAACCCCACTTGGATAAACTCCACGCAGTAAACCATGCAACTAGAACCGGTAGTAATAATAATGGAAGTTTGTTAAGTTTAGTTATGATTATGTTGACATTTGCCTGTCATAGCATAGCATATTTTCATTTTATTTCCATTTTGGGGGGGCGGACAGTTTGAGCATATTTGATTATCGAGGGGGACAAACCAGTAAATATTTGAATTAAGGCTTAATGGAATGCTAAATCGTTGCGGTACAAGTGACAACAACTTATCAGATTGCACTTTTAGCTCACACTGTCTTTGTTTTCACCTTTTTACCTTTGTTTCCTCAATGTCAGATGTTAATTTCATTGTGTTTTCAAACAATTTTCCTCTCCTCTTAACAAAAGAGGTAATACCAAAATGCAGCCAACACAAGCAGTCATATTTTGCAAAAATAAATATAATAACACTGACACATAAACAAATCATATTAGCAACTAAAAAATGTTAGCTACTTACCATTTCCTGGGAGAGCTGACGACTGGTCAAATCATTGTGTAAAAACCTTCTAGAAGTACCTAAGGTAGCTAACGTTGCCTTTATTTCTATTCAGACAGAACAAATATAAAAATGTACAAGTGTTACAAACATGTAATTACAATGGAAAACAAGTAATTTCATAGGTAAACAATGAACATTAAGGCTAGGGGGTATCACATAAAGACCTTAAGGGACAAACAAATATAAATGATCTCAAGTATTTTTTGTAGGTAGAGTGTTTTAAAATATTGAAAAAAAAAAGAAATTCTGTAAAATAAGGGACAACCTTGGCAAGAAATTCGGAGAATGACTTAAGGTATGCACAGTATGCATGTTCCTCATAAATCCAAACCATGATCTTTGGGAAAGAGGAGCAATCTAAACTATGACACTCTGCTCCTCAGCCACTCTGGCTTTTACATTTTTACTATCATATTTTCTAAGATATTTGTCAATTTCGTATTTAAATGAAATCGCCTAGCAAGTGCTAGGCTTTTCTTTTCAGGCTCCTTCTCAACAATTTAAAAGCAGTTAACTTTAACCTTCTATATCTCATTAGTTGGCTATTTAACTTCCAGTATGAAGTTCTACTAATATTAATGTCAGAATAGTGTAACTTGACAGTTAAGTGAATGTCTTTATGTGTCAATAGATTTTGATACAAGCCAAAGATCTCTCCTGCACTGTTTGCCCCTAGTTTTTGCCTACACGGCCTATCGGCTGACTTATCCATAGTAATGTTAAAGTCGCCACCAACCAGTAACAGTGATTTGGGAAATTTTGATAAACAGTTAAGCAATCACAGCGCTACAGATTCAAATAACTCATCATTCACATGCTTGAAGTTGTACCCAGGGAGGTTAACAGTTGTACATCTAGTGTCATTGTAAATAATCACAAGTACAAGAAAGTGTCCTGGAGGATCACACTCTGAATATAATATTTTACCCCCAAATGTGTTTTTCATTGTGGTGACTCCACAGAGCGCATAGAACCATGGGAAAGCTAAATCTCATTGCCCCACTGTAACCTCCAAACATTGTCATTGGCAAGAATTTAATATGACTCTAAAAAATGTATTATATTACTTTAAGACAAAACCTTTTAAATTGTTTCATAACCCTCTGGCATTAAGAGAAAATATAGACAATGACATTAAAATGTATTGAATGAAAAGTATTGACAGTCGGAATCTTTAAATGACACGTAGGAGCTGTGAATGTAAGCTATCGTGAACTGAGTTCATTACCATTTATGCCAGCTTTTTGTGAAAAGAGCGCAAAGTATATCTGGGTTTCATATTAACCAAATCTCAAAAGAACTATTTAGAATGAAGGAGCATCATGATCAATACCAGACCATATTGAGTGTACTCTAAATGTCTTATTCTTGGCATTGTTTGATATATTTTGCTCAACAATTAACATAAATAAATAAAACAGGAACAAATTAGAACAAGATGATAAACGTTGAGAACTTTCAAGATAATAAATCATTAAATTATAAAGTAGAGAGAACACCAGTATGCTGGTTCTAGTATCTTTGTTAATTTATCGTTTTATAAAGGAAAAATGCTTTACTTATTATTATGAAACCAAAAACAGACAACCTAAGCCTTCTTTAATCTAGCCAGTATTTAAATTAATGGTGTACATAAGATAAGAAAGAGGTTATCTGAGAATAGGTGAGTAGTTAATGTGAATTAGCAAAAAGTGATTACCATTTGATCACACAATAATGATCTTGCATGTTAGTCTCAGTGGTTTACTTCGAAACAATTGATGAAGCCTCATCTACCGACAAAGCAAGCAACTTTCCCCTGATCTAGTTCTTGTTTATGGTTGGCCACAATCTGCTCCTCCTTTCAATGTCCTCTGGGCAGAGATGTTCAGCAAAACGCAGGACGTGGGTCTGAAGAATGCACTCGTCTTCACAGAATTCCATATTGCGTCCCTGTAGAATTATGCAGTGAATAGAATAATGATGCCCTCAGGCTTTGAGTCATTTTGTGGTTTCTTCTTACCCAGGTGGTGCACAATGTCAATGGAGTCAGATACTGCCGATGCGAATAGCCTTGCACCATACATCCTCGTTCATTGCCTCCGGGATTACAGTCTTAGGTTCCATCGTCTTGCATACTGCTCCAGCTCAATGACATATGGCAGATGTGTGTTTTCTTGTTGATGGTATGTTCAAGTACAGCAACCCTCACATATACTTCTTTGATTTCAGCAAATGCCAACTCAACTGTCTTTAATGTTTCAATCACCAGTTTGCTCTTACCATCTCTTTGACTGTGTCAGATCTGAAGTTGATCTCTCAAGAGAGTGTAGCTACAATTTCTGAGTCTGTAGTAGGTTTTTTCACAGCTGGAGGTTTACCCGGTGTAACAGGTAATGAGGAAACCTCAATTTCATCAACCATGGATAGTGTAAGATTACCAGTGCAAGCGTAGTTGTGACAGTTATCAACGAACACATTCTGCTTTTAAGTAGCAATATGTCAGATTGCTCTGTCCTTTCATTTCGTTTCTCGGGGTGGGCCAGACATTTAAAAAAAAAAGTAGAACTTTTCCTAATTTCCGTCCAAAGAAAAAAACATTGTCATAACAAAAACATTTTTTTGAGAGTTTGTTGCGCAGCTCATTAAGAAGTATCTGTTCAAGCCGCATTCTTGGCCCTCGACCCCTGTTCATCCGAATCAACCAAAGATAGTTGATAAGATGAGTCAGACCAGATGGTCATTTAGATTTGCATGTCTTCCATGCAGATTTGCAAATCTATGATCAGATGTACCTTACCACTTCCATAATCCAGTGCAATGTAAATGAGCAATGCTGCAGATAAAGAACGATATAAACAGTAGTTAGCTAAAGCAGCTCAATGTAACCTTCAAAAGAAACATTTTCACTGATTGTGTTTGTGCAAGAATTGGAATTAATAATTTGTCTCAAACATTCGATAGCTGAATAATAACATTAACAAATGATTAACACACAGCCTACTGTCTGATTGTTAGAATATGTTTTATTTACACAACAATTGAACAAGTGGAGTGTGCCAGTACTTTTTGAGCAGATACTCAAAAAAAGCACACCATTGCTTACAGATGGTCAATAATTATTCAGTATACCTTTTAACAGTATTACTCTCGGTTGCAGTCTGAAAATATAATTTGAACCAGTCGAAATCAAGAAATAGATACATAACTAGTAAGCAGTGTGGAGTTTTCAGTCAGCTGTGGGTGAAATGTATTGTATTGTACTCTGAGTCATAATCAATTTCAGGAACTCTGAGTAAGTACTGAAAGTGCAAAATAAAACACTTACACTGGGGGGCTTCTATGTGAAACTAACTAAAAAGTTAAGGCTATTTAAGGTTATTTTGGTCTTGTACCTCACTGATGAGCTTTCTCCTTGCACTGTCATAAATTTTCCTTCATAGGCAGTCGGTGGCTCAACTGACATGCGCTGGTATATTCCCATAGTACCTAAAACGAATTGACTATGTCTTCCACCTGACAATTTTACAAAGCTGCCTAGATGTGCACTAATAATATTATCATAATTTAGTATGCCAGGCCACTACACTAATTCTCATTTCTGGCAACAACCTAGGAGCATTTAGGACTCCCAGCATGCTCAGGGACAGAGCAGCAGATGATTCATCTTGTCCATATCTGGGATTTAGTCTAGTAACATTCTGGTTACTGGTCAGGCCCCCTTTGTCTTCCATAATGTGATATTGGTGTTTAATGCTACTTCTAATATTCTACTTAAAACATCAAGGAGATAAAAAGAAGAAACCTATTTCTTGGCATGACCTAGCATCAGGTATTTCTTTAATAAACTCAGGTTTTTTTTACTTTTTAGCCAGAGTAGTCCTGAATTCATTTAACAGAATAAAGAATAATCTTCTGCAACTGTAGAAGTGTTTACCCAGTGGCTTTAGTCTTGATCTGAAGCTTGACATATAATATATGCTTTTCCTTTCCAACCTCCACAGATTCACAGAGTAGGTAGGGAGAGATAGATAGAGAGTGAGGGAGAGCAAGATTTCACACAGTCAGTCTCAACTCAGCTTTGGCAAAATGACAACACCCAATGTTATCCACAAAACCTGAGCCTGTCTGCAAAAACATCATCAGGAGAGAGACTTGTTAGAAAATGTTCTGTACTAGCTAGGTTTCTACCCTTATAAATTGAACGTTTCAAATGTTCCCTTCACCTCAGAAATACAAAAGTTTCCAAATGATCAGTGTACTGGAACATCGTTTTTTGTTAGTTGTCATATCCCACATTCTGTAAACATATGCTACTATCATGAACTCTTATGAAGTCTAATATCTTCACTTCTAATGCATTTGAAGTGAATATGTTTGAACACTGAGGTAGTCACAGAAATGTCAACATTGATAAACAACATTCATCAAATGAATCATTGATGCATGATAACACAGTACCTCTACTTTGAGCAAATGTGTTGTGTTGTGAGCAGAAACTTGACCATTTTGTAGAATTTTGTGCATCATTCAAAACAGGTTTAAAGGAAACAAATTTAAATATATTTCACTGCTGCCAATAAATAGAATTAAAGCCCTTTAACCGTATGAATATTCTGGGGATGAATTGGGCCGGAGCCAGCCAAAGCTCAGCTCCAGCACATGTGGACAGAATGAAAACTAGGCGGAGCTAAGCTCTGACTACTTCCAGTGACCTGTCATTACGTACAACAGCTGCTATTTTGTAATGAAATTTAAATTGTGTGCTCCAATCTATGGTCACAGATGGCATTCACGTTTGGAGACATTGAGGCGTTCGTAAACTCACACTAGACATTGCTCTAAAATACAAGGGCTGTAGTTAGAGCACCATAGAATGCTTTATACTTATGAATACATGAACATCCCAGAATGCACTTTGATGAGTGAGTGCAAGGTAGCTGCAAAAGTAAAAAAAATTGACTGACAGAATAAATGGAAAAATTATTACATCAGATTACAGTTATTAAAAATAACTGTAATCTGATGTTGATTTGATAATGATTTCAGCTATAGATACACAAATAAAGGAATTAAGTTATTTGTTTTCAATTATTTAACGAGGAGTTTAGATGTATAGCAATATAACAATGCCCCCCCAATTCCCCCCCAAAATAATAATTACGTAAATAAATACATAAGTAAATAATTGTATTGAGGCAAGAAGAATATTGTGGAAGGAAAACCATCCTGAAATGTGTGTGATGCTCAAACCACTCTCGCACCAGTGCTGAACGGTAGAATTGGACATTGTCCCAAACAACTACAAAATTCCACTCCTGGTGCCTTCACCTTGCGGAAAAGAGCATGTCACTGAGGAATAAAAAACAAACAAATAAGTAAGTAAGTAAGTAAAAGCCTTTCTGTGTTTCATGGCCCCAAGACGGCATTGTGTGCCACAACATCAGATGGCACACAGAGTGATGTTGCCTCCTCGTTGTCCAGGGACATTGAAGGTGGCACGGTGGCCGATCACATTTCTACCTCTTATCGTTTTTTTAGAAGATTGAAGGTATTACAGGAGTTACAGGTTTTAAAGGTAATACAGGTATTCATAATGAGTTTCACTGCTATCCAACTCCTACATTCTCAAGGTACAATATTTTTTTTTTTACAGAAATGACACTGATTGCAAAGTTGATACTGCTGTTACCTGTTGCTGAAGTCTGGGTTCCTGCTTTGATGTAGCACTATGCATAGCGATGCCTGAATTTTTTCACTTAGAGTGGAATAATATATGTACACGTAATAACAAGGATCAAATATATATTTGTTTAGAGTAAAGTGCAGTAATTGACTTACTTGAACAAACAAGACGTGCAACCCCTTCACTCTGCACTTTGTATAACTTCATATATATATATTCGTACAAAGGTGTTCAATGTGTAAAGGTGTTCAATGTGTAAAGGCATGTGCGCTTCATTTGTTTAGATCCAGTACTATTATTGGTTGTAATATCAATATTGATTTCAGCAAAGACCCTGTCCCTGGGTTACAACTAAGGGACCCCACAGTCCTTGCAAGAATCTTTCTATGTATCTAAGCAGCCATTCAAAGAAATGTGGTATTTTAGAAGACTAAGCAAGAAAATACCCTCTTCTAGGTAGCTGTGCTAACATTAGCTAACTTTCTGTGAAAAGAGGGAGGTTTGATGAGGGTGGATTTATGAAGCTGGAAACAGTAGGACGAGGAAGTTGACTGACTATTTACAACAATAAAATAGTTATAAAATAGAAACTATATTTCACATGCATTACTATTTAGCTGTAACGCTAGCTACATAAACAAATTTTAAAACTGACAGAATATCTGGTTAATTTACCTTTTATTTGTAAAGGCATAGTTATTCTATGATTTTGCCTTTGGCAAATCTGTGGTGCTTTTAATCTTGTCCCGCACATCTGAGTTCCCAAAACTCTCAAAATATAGGGCCCACGTCCAAAATCACAGTTTAACCACTGTTTTAATTTATATTTACGTGATTCTTTCTGTTGTTGTGTCCACCTGTAATTGAACCAAATATGTCAGGTTGTTTTAAACTCAAGTGTCAAGTCTGGTTAATAGCAGTTAAAGAAGGTATATGGACAAAAAACCTGTACCAGCAATAATAACTTCAGACAGTTGCCAATAGGGTATCTTGGCTATTAGTTCATAATGCAAATCACATAACGTTTTCTTTTCTTGATTCTAAGAGATAGCCTACAGTGGCCTCATTTAGCAGATTGTTCTTATCCAAAACTACATTAAATCCAAGCCTGCGTTCTATGATAACATTGTTTAGAACCTTTTTTAGTAAAGACAAACTTTCTTTCTGTGAGCTGTGAGACATTGTGAGAATAGACTACATTGCTAGGTAGCCCTACCAACAATTGTAACAACAGTATCATATCTAGAATGTAACTAGAACAGGCGAAATTAATGATTGTGCACAGGTGCTGGACAACTGAAATCCCTGTCTTGGAAGGATTTGTTTTGTTTGGGGAAGGGATCATAACTATTATGTAGATCATGGACACACAGCCTAGAAAAGGGAAACCAGGTTGATGTGTGCTATTTCTTTAGTAGCAATAGACCCTTTTTAATGCACAAGTGTACTGTATATAGCACTGTAACGTAAATGGGTTTGGAGAAACAGGACCCCGAATCGAATGAATTCAAAAGGAGAAAGTTAACAATATGATGGCTTAATTATGTCTGGAGGCATGAATACACTGACGTAATTCTGCGGGTAAGTTGGAACAGATATATGCATGTAATGCAGTCCAGATACGGCTAAAAAAACAGACACATGCAAGAGTCTACTTCTAAGGCACATCCACTGTAAATCTTGATGATACAGTAGATGTCTCTTATGCTTTCTCTATCTGTTATCTTATCCTTTCTAACCATTTCTTTGCATTCTTTACCTTCTCTCTGTGTATTCCTCTCACTACGTTTGTTTCTCTCAATTTTGTTCATTGTCGGTTTTTCAAATCCTTGCCCCCCTTTTTTCTCTCTCTCTCTCTCTCTCTCTCTCTCTCTCTCTCTCTCTCTCTTTCTCTCTCTCACTCTCTCACTCTCACTCTCTCTCTCACACACACACACAAACCATGGAACACTATAGGGGACTTATATTCAATTAGCTTGATTATTAATTAAATGAAGCACTCATGTGAGAGCGGGTGATTGCGGGTAGAACGTGACACGAGGGGCGACTGCTGAGATGGCTCTGGACTCACAAAGGCAGCAGGGTGATTATACTGGATGGCCGTGATACCTATCCAGGGATCTCCTTTCTCCCAACACATGGGAGGGGTTTGTGTGTGTACTGGGACAAGGGTTTGTAGGGGTAAATTAAACATTAGATTTTGGTGTCATAATGGAACAGCCATCTGTGTGTGTGGCATTATAAACAAGTGATAGCCATGTATGAACCCTTCACTTTTTCCATATAACCATTTGCCAGGTGATGAGTGGTGCCTGGTTTCCTCAGGACATGACACTTATTCAGGCCAAAGAGTTCAATCTTGGTTCCATCAGACCAGAGAGTCCTTCAAGTGCCTTTTCACAAACTCTAAGTAAGGCTGTCATGTGTCTTTTGCTGATGACTGTCTTCCTTCTGGCAACTCTGCTTAAAATCCTGATTGGTGGAGTGCAATAGAGATGGTTAACCCTTCTGGAAATGTCTCCCATCTTTACACAGGAATTCAGGAGTTTTTCTCGGGGTGACCATCGGGTTCTTCAAATTTTGTAATTGGTCATTGTAGATATTGAACAAAATATATAGTAAACAAGGTGGAAAAAGTGATGGTTTGAAAACTTTCCCAAATGCACTGTATTCATATGTAGGCTCATTTGAATGAGTATGTTGTAAAGGTAAGATATTAGGGACTGTGTATGTGTTAGAAGAAGCACACCATTGTTCTGTTAGGCATAAATGAGAAGCAGAAGGAAAGAAGCAGAATAACGGACATCCTTTAGAAGGCACTACACAACACTCAGTAGACACAACACACTGGACCAGGTGACGCCCAAGCCGCTATAGAGCTGTACTAGTTGGAGAGTCATGGAAGACTGGTGCAAACACACGGCAGAGAATATGGTGGTGTGCATATTTATTTCTTTAGTAAGTGTGCGATAATTGACGGGATTTTACATTGAGTACTCTTTATAGGATATCGGACAGTCCTTTGAGTTGGAATATTCCTTGAGCCACTGTAATTGCTGTGACTCCTGACTTTCAATCAGACTCTCTCCAGTTTTTGTTCCGTCCTTTGGTTCTTATATAGACATTGTAGTTGGCCTTGCAATGACTTCCCTGGAACTCTGAACTTTTGCCTTGGTCCATTCCTTGAATGTGCTACATGTTATAATCTGCTCTTTAAGTCCAACAGCACAGTGGGATGTATTGTAGTAATCCTTTATTCCTTTACAGGTCTTCTGCTAAGTGTCTTTTTGAGACTTGTTTTACTTTTTCAAAGGGACATCTTTAATAATAAATGTTCCTACGTGATATTCCAGTCCCATCCTCCACTATAGCTACTCCCACCGGGCTTTCAAGTACCTGTGTACTAAAACTTAGAGAAAAAAAGTTCCTAAGCGATTGTCTACACCAATGTCCCTTTGGCTTACGATAATGCCCCGAGGAGCCGTGGTTGGAAAGTACAAGACAGTGGATATATTGTTTGCATTGACCTGGGGTTATAGTGGGGCTTGTGTCTAATCTGTAATTAAAATGAGAGAGGAAGCTAGGTCGCTAGAACTGGACCAGAACCACTGGACCAGAACCACTGGACCAGAACCACTGGACCAGAACCACTGGACCAGAACCACTGCAGCCCATTGCCCAGCGTCTCTTATTCAGAACGTGTTTACATAACAGAATGTAATGCCTGGAGGTCGGGGAAATGTGCAAAGGACTCCTCTTCTCACCTACCTGTGTGTCCCTATTCGTTAGGGTGAGCTCAGCTGCACCAATAGCCTGCTCATCCGCCCCTCGCAGTCTCCTGATATTGATTCTGTCTGGGGACAAGGCTTATGTGACCCACATGGCTTGCTTTTTCCTGAAATAGTGCAACACAAATGTATGAGTGTTTCGTTTGGAGCATCTGCCCTTCTGCACGACAATCTCCACTGGCGTGAGCTGCCTCAGGCGAGACTCTTTCTGCTGCTTATTCAGCGACCGAGTCTTCCTCTCAATATCTCTTTGGGCCATTCCAACAGTCCCCGGTTTTGGGTTGTGGTCTCGAAACTGAGCAGGTGTCGTGTGGGAAAAGAAACGTCTTCGCCAATCTAAGGAGAACACTTCAACATTGGGTCCGAGGTCCCATCCAGACCTATGACTGTCAGGGTGAGGGAGGTGTATATGTGTGTGTTGGAGAGTGTGTGTGTCAGTCAGAGTGATGGCAATTGGAGTCGACTCTCAGACAGAAGCAGTTATCTAGTCTTATTTACTCTCCCTATAACAACATAGCGTGTTTTCCTTTAAGAACAAGAAAGCTTATAAGATATTCTGGTTTTATCTGTTTTATTTAGTTTTTCCGGCAACTGCAATGTCCTTCCTTTTATGCCTCTTTGATAGATGTTTCTCCAGGCTCTTGAAAGACATTTGCAGATCGGTTCCCATCAGCATGCAATAGTCCCCTTTGAGAGTACAGAAAGTTAACAGTATTCAACTTTTTATTTGAAAAATAAAAAATGCTCTGGAAGATTTAATTTACCATTGCAAAAGTGGTCTTGATATGGCTGTGGACAGGAATTTTCCAAAACAATCCAGAACCTTCTGGGCAGATTACATTCTGAAGATAAAGCATGTCCTGTATATATTCTCTACAGAGGGTCTATTCTCAAGAGAATGGTGATCACTTAATAACGTCAGATTAACACTGAATCAATGTCTGGAACATCACCTATTTACCACATCCTATATATTACATAATTACATAATATTATGTCACCAGCACTTGACATAAAATAAGTGTAGGAACTGACAAATCGCACATTAGACTCATGAAATGGGATAACAAGGCTTGCCTCGAAAACAAAACCGGAACACGGTTTGCCTAAGATTAGTAGTAGCGCAACATTGTTCTGGCCCAATTCAAGCACTGAATGTCACAGTACAACTACTGTAACACTGCTGCATTTTTGTCATGTGTCACAAACTAGACAACTAGGCAAAAATACACAGGTAGGCTAAAGTCTGCCCATGAAAACTCACTATCTGACATAAAATGTGTTCACTGTACACCATTCAAATCAACGCTTTTGGCTACTTTAAAACAACACTGTATCCAAAGAAGATCTAAATGCTATTCCAATTTCAAGTGACTTGAAAAATGTTTGTGGAAGTTTCACTAGTAAAACAAATATATTCGTTATATGCTGTTAAATGCAAAGGTATGTTTGTCCTACAGTATCAAAATCCAGCTCTTGTAGAATGATTTGTAAAGACACCTACTCAGTCTCAATATTTAAGACCCATTTCTTCAGTAGGGCTGATGATTTAGTGAAGCCCCTGAATAAGACTAACGGAAATCAAGGTAAACAGCAAGGCATTGGATTGATGAACCATCCTTGCTGAATTTTTCTGGCATGCTTTTCTGGCATGCTTCCCTCCTTCCATTGGGAGAGACCCTCTGTGACCCACTGTGACTTTAGTATTATTCAAACCACTGAACAATTCTTGTGCTTTACTGAATTACAAATAGTACGTGGAATGTCATTGTTTTAAAATGACTTGCTGTATGGTGACATAGGTTGTTATGTGTGGAAATATTGGCAAGAAAATGACACTGCTGAAAAAGATTTTGGAACATGTAATCATCCCAGTACAACACCAAGTGAATTAAACTTCAGGAATATCGATCTGTCCAGTTACACAATGTACAGTCAAGATGTTGACATTTGATCGAAGCCGCAGAGAGAACAACAATCACTTTGAAGGAGCTAAAGAGTTCAGTGATTGTGCGTAATGCTGCGTCGATCAATCATATTGAAAAGTCAGCATAAAACTGTGGAGTGTGGAAGGAAAGAAGATGTATCTCAAAAGGTACCATCTAAAGGTACAAGAGTAACCCAACTTCGATGTGGGAAATGTTTTTGTGCTCAGGTGATAACAAAGTGCTACAGTGCATCCAGAAAGTTTTCACAGCGCTTCACTTTTTTAATGTTTTGAGGGAAAAAATGTATCTAATCCATTTTGGAATAAGGCTGTAACATAACAAAATGTGGAAGAAGTGAAGCGCCCTGAATACTTTCTGGATGCACTGTATGTGTGGTGCAAAAAACACTTGCAATGCCCCAACACATTGTCCCACCAGTGAGGTAGGGTGATGGCAACATCACGCTGTGCTGATGCAAAAGCAAGAAATGGAGGCTATTGAATGGCAAAGCCCAGATGTCAGCCCTTTTGAAATTCATCCATCTTTTCATCTTCGTAAATAATTATACACCTTATCTTAGACATTTTTTCCAAAATTACTTTTGGGTTAAATGATTCTGTTGGAGCCCATTCACATCGTGTAGTGCATTAGCAGGGTGGGCTGCAGCACAGGAGCAGAGCATTTCATTTTAAGCCATGTCTTTCAAATAGGATGTAAATCAGGAGGTCAGGGGTCCACAGCATGCATTAATTAGTAAGCTATGTATGAGCACTAGAGGAAGTCTTGCCTCCAAGGACCAATATTATATTGCCCATCACAGTCCTGTAGCAGAGGACAATGGCCTTGTAAAAATGAGTACAGCATTGGGCCCCCTTCAAATTATAGCTACCACATCCTTGCTCGAAGATATGCCTGTCCACAAATTAAAGCATATCTGTCTTTAAATTATGCCTGGGTCTATGGCACTTCGATGAATACATTATATCCAGGCTTAACCACCGTTATAAGTGTGCAGCTGTTGCAATTCATGGGACAATAAGTAGAACTTATACTCCATGTGGAAAATAGATGAATTGCATCAAAAAACTGCATTAAGGGAGAGGGGGACCCCAAATAAAATTTTACTTAGGGCCCCTTAAAACTAGCAATAAACTGTGCTTTTCAAAAGTATTCATCCCCCTTAACCTTTTACATATTTTCTGTTACCAAATAAAATCTAAACGAATATTTTTTTTTTTTTAAATGGATTAACATTTTTGCCAATGAACAATGCAGAACTGTTCATTATGTTAAACAAAAAAAAATAAAATTGACAAAAGTATCTAATTTGAGTACAAATACAAAACAGTTTATTATCTAATTTTTATATTTGGTAGAGGTCCCTTTGGCAGCAATTACTTCTATTGGTTCATTTTAATTGTCTTCCAGCTATGCACATCTGGACACAGCAAACGTTTGCATATTCTTCTTTGCAAAATTGCTCACGTATGTTAAGTTGGTTGGGGACCTTAGGTGCCCAGGAATTTTCAACACTTTCCAGATTTTTGCCATTGGATTGATGTCCAGGCATTGACTAGGCAACTCAAGGACATTGATAGACTTGTCCCAAAACCACTCCAATGTTCCCTTTGACTATGTGCTTTGGGTCATTGTCATGCTAAAAGATTAAATCTTCACATCAGTCTGATGTCCTTTTGCACTTTGGATCATCTTTAGATTTTAACCTTTTGCTCAGCATGTTCTTAGCCAAATGCTCTCTGCTTGTAATCACGAGAGAAAAACATGTTCCGGTAGAATGTATTTCTACAATAATAAAAAAATAAATTGTGTTTCTGTGTATTTATAATGCGAGAAGTAATAAATATTACACACAGCACCTGAGAGGGAATGTGTCGACTGTTGACCATTTACATCTAAAATCAGATGGTTGGATGGTTTTTGTGAGATGGGGGAAGGTGTTTCTGTGACTGGGATACAAATGTGTTTATGCACAGTAGTTGTGTGCTCCCAAATGTCTGCGTTTGTCTGTGTATTTTGAGTGTGTTTTGGCAAGCATTTACTTCTGTATGCCTTTGCATCGGTTTATGACTGTCTCCATTTTGTGTGAGGTGTGTTTGTGCATGTTTGTATGTAGTTTGCATGCACATTGCTGGTTGTTTGGGTGTCACCTCCCCCATTTCTATGGAAATCAAACGCGGTGGCAGCCACAAGTTTACAAATTTCCTTGTTTTGACTCCATTCAATCAACTGTGTGCATAATTACCCCTGCACCGTATGGTAATCTACTGGGACCCAAATATTGCCGTTTGACAAATCCTTCATTTGTATTCAGACACCACACAAAGCATACATCATGCTTTAGCAAACAGCCCCCCCCCCCCCCCCATAATTCCCTGGAAAACGAAGCACTGTGGAATCAGCATGGAATGATTAGAACAAGGAGACATGCTGGGATCTGTTTCTGTCATTAATATTTATCCCATCCAGAAGACACTTTCCAGGTATTGGGATGCATGAGATGCCATTGCCATTGGGTATAAATTCTTCGTCCCAAATGACAACCTGTCATGCATTACTTTTGACAAGAGCTCATAAAGCACCATATCCAGTGGGGAGAACAAGTATTTGATACACTGCCGATTTTGCAGGTTTTCCAACTTACAAAGCATGTAAGATTTGTACGTTTTCTGTCCCAAATATTAAGTTCTGCTTTTGTACTTATACTTATGTTATGCAATAAAATGCACATTAATTGCTTAAAAATCATACAATGTGATTTTCTGGATTTTTGTTTTAGATTCCGTCTCTCAGAGTTGAAGTGTACCTATGATAAAAATTATAGACCTCTACATGCTTTGTAAGTAGGAAAACCTGCAAAATCGGCAGTGTATCACATACTTGTTCTCCCCACTGTATACAGGTAAAACAATGTAAATAAGGTGACATTTTAGACACCTGAAATATTGGAGAAGGATGGAGGGAGAGTTTTCATATATTTCACTTAATTTGTCCTGATTCCATCTGTTTTCTCATCATACTGACCCAAACAACACTTAGGTCGCCCCTTAAGGATTTCAGTTGCACACAAATGCCAACAGTGCAGGGACTCTAGCAGAAGGTTATAGTAGTTTCCACAGTGCATAGTAGATCTTACCTACTACAAACATCTGATTGCATTCTGGTACCTGAAACATTGTCACGCCCTTGTATATTATTTAAAAGAATGGCTTGCAGACACATCAACAGACATATCTTCCCACCAACACACATCCACCACACTAGCTACTGGATATTGTTCGAAACACACTCACACACACATATATATATATATATATATATATATATAGAAAGCTTATTACGCACCGCCAAAGCGAAAACGACAAACGAGAAAACCCTTTCATTCTCTGTTTCCTTTCTCTCTCGCTTACTCACTGCATGTGATTTCAGGGTGTGGGTGGGTAAAGCGAGAGGTGGGGGTGTAAACAGTCTGAGATTAGCGGCAACTAATAATCCCCTCTTTTAACACGCTGCCTCATCTTTCTAAATTAACGAGGAGTGCAAAAGGGCTTAAAAAACATTAAAGGACGTGCCTTCGCAGTGTTTATGCGCCGTACCGATCTGCCCTACTCTCCCCAACCCGCGCTTCCAGCCCCCAGGGCCCCAGTGCACCCTGGGATTCGTGGCAAATAAACTAAACACATACATCACAGACACATCAGGCCCCCGGCGAACAGGCCGGGGCCAGTCATTTTGGTGTTTAACAGTGTAATTTGGATCTTGTAAATGCTATTTATTTTCATCTGTCATGAGAAGAAGTTCAAGCTTTCTTTTGATAAAAGAAGGACATTATTAGGTGAATGTGGATGGATTCCAAATATGGGAAGTATAAAAAAATGTAAGCATTTGTTTAATTGTTTTTGGTGAGGGCTTCATGTGGACATCAACAAATGGCTTAGGTGAATAGGAATATGTTATTTAAAAAGCAAATAAAAAATGACCTACTTGAAAATGTAGTCAAACATTTAAAAATTAATTTGAATTCACAGGGCACCACAAATGTCTTTGACTCCAAGTTTATAGTTTGTAGATGGTTAACAGACTGGCGGAAATAAAAAAAGGTGGTCATAGGCCACAGCAGACAAGTGAAACAATTCAACAGCCTGACAATTACGAGGCCCTAACAGCATCCTATTTTCGGGAGGTACTGGCACTCAATTTGATATACCTCAAGAGACCCTTCAAAGCAGTGTAATAATGATCATTATTATAATCTATCCAAGGATATTTTTATCATGGTATGTTATAACTCATAACAAAGTTGGCAACCTGTTCATCACCCGAATATGTAAATTATAAACTATATTTAAATGTGTTGAGTGATCAAAAGGGTTAACACGTGAAAGACACTCATGGTTAATCTTAGGGATGTCACCAATTTCTGAACCAACATGTCCCTGTTAGTAAGTATATTTTCTTTGCCAAAACAAACCATCTATCTGCCAAGAAGGTCATTAGTACACATAAAAGACCATGGTCCTGTATGGTAAAAAGCCTTCCATTTTGTCACAACACAAATCCACATATCTCTCATGATTCCACAGATTCATTGACCTGACTGCATTTGTTCATCGTAACCAACATTAGTAGACAAATTCTCACATTTGATTGGCTTTGACATGCTGGCAAAGTGTGTTGCTCACAGATGAATACTTGTATTATCTGAATAAGTTGGGTACTGTGCCAACATTATATGAGCGAGCAGTTTGCTGAACTTAACTCAACTTAATGCCCCATGGTCCTGTTGGGATTATAGTTATGGCAGGCATAAGAAATCGACACATAATTCATTGATGACAGACCAACTCTTTGAAGTTTGTTGTCGTTTATAAAAACATGGATGTCTCAAAAACAATTCATAATTGTGTGTACTTTACCGTATTTATATTTGGCATAAATTTCCAATAAGAAAAGTGAAATAATCCTTTGATCACATCTTCAATTTCTCTCCAGTGGTTTGAAGACATCCTGGAAATATCCAGCCGTTTTCAAAAGTAGGAGCTATACAACTGCCTCCTTGAAGATTAATATATAAAAACTACTCATCAGAGTGATACAAGTCAATTAAGAAATTAGTATGTTTTATAAAGACTGATTAAAAAGCGGCAGGGGTTTTTTAACAGAAATACAAACCTTGAGATTGAATAATCACCTTTCCTGTTATGAATGGTTTTTAAATGGTATTAAAAATGCCATGCAGATAAGAGTCTAAGTTTACACTCGGCTATCTTTTTTTCATTAAATATCACACACAACATGTAAAAAGTCTTGTTCATTCAAATGAAATTATAGGGTTTAAAAACTATTGTAGAGAGAACACAGCCTCCTTGATTTTGAACTTACGCCATTATTTAAGACACCTGAAATTAAAGTGCAATAGATTGAAGAGCGGTTTCATCCTTCACGCAGCGTACTTCATACATGTGAGTGTTATGTAGTTTTTATATATTGATAGCTGCATTTTGTTGCACTATGACGGCTCATTTTCAATGATTCAAAGATTACAACGATCTCAATGTTTCTTCTTCTTATTGATGAACAACGTGTGTAATACAAATTTCTCACCTGGACAATTAGATGTATTGCATATGTCATTAAGAAATTTAGAGGGGGTGTGTGTTTTTCCAATCAGAATACTTTTTATTATTAAATTGTAGTTACATTCACAAAACAATGTGATAAAAACAATCTAACAGTGAAATAATTCCCATTTTAACTAGAAAAACAATTAGAGCGTAGAAACTGGAAATTACTATTTAAATTAACCACTTTACCATGGCAACTAACAGTGGCAGATATATAACACTGGCAAACACCTACTTTCTTACCACTTTCCAGCTATGATCATGGTCCAAACAAAACCACTTTGACCTGAAAAAGCAACAGTAAACTTTAGCTAAAGCAACACTTCCAGGAATGATCTCGATACAAATCGATCCCGAAGTACTCGCTTGCCGGGCAGCGCCGCTCCTCCGCCAGGCAAAGTGTCGAGGAGCTGGAGAACAAACAGAATGAATAAAGAAACAAGACGAGAACAGATAGGTAGGGAGATAGAAAGTGCTGGCCACTGCAAAGTCTGCAAACAAAGAGGATATGTGAGGCGTGTTCCTGAAGCCTTTCGCCTCACAAGAAGAGCCAGTAAGCACTTTTATCTGAGCTGAAAAGCTCGCTCTCACACTCACGTACCATCAGCAGTTTTTAGCGCAGAGCACAAGCGGCAGATCCAGGTGAGAGTATACAGTATGTACAGGATTTCACCAGCCTTTCAGTCTCTTTCAGACTCAAACTCAGCTTTCCTTGTTTTTTACGCTTCGTCTGTTTCGCTCACTCTCACACGGGGTGGGGGGGGGGGGGGTGCTGGG
>JACXGK010009150.1:0-20595 GCA_016801125.1 Novumbra hubbsi
CCCTTGCTGTGTATTTGGTCAATGCTGGCCACTCCATCTGTTCTTGTATTAATTAAGATCCTGAACGCACTTTGCTCGAACAGCCTCACAATGTTTTAGAGGCCTTTTTCGGAAGGTTCTAAAACTGTTTTTGCCACGAGACGACACCGGACCTCAGATCAGAGGTCATGACCCCGGGTGACTTTCCTGTCCTCGGTAGGGAAGCATACTGTCGGAATAGCCCTGGTAAACGATTCCACACTAACAAACAGGCTGTTCCGAATGTACGTACGTATATAACAGACGCCACGACGACTGGAACAGGTGTGCATGCGGAGATAGATTTGACGTGTGATTAGACAAACCCTGCATGTTGTCCGGTTAGGTGGTGGAGAGGGATGTCCTTGAGATGGAGAGATGGGGTTTTGAGATGTGTGTGCGCGTCCATGTTTGTTTCCGTGCGCGTGTGTGTGACACTGCTGCCTACTGATATTGTGCTGGCATGACATCCACTGCATAGATGACGTCTTGATTCATTAAAAACATTCACCTGTGGATGGACAGAAGTACGCAGGGTTTGATCTCAGGTTATTGCTCCGTGTGTCATCTTTAATCTCCCCCGCCCTCTTTCTCGTTCCCAGTCCACCTTCTCCTTCTCTTCATCACAATTTCTGACATTTCCATCGCCGTCCGTGGAGAAACGTCGAAGGGGGGGTGGGAATATTTCATTCCCATATTGTTATTAACAAATCGCTTCTTCCTCATTATTTCATCTTTCACTGATGATGACATTTTGAAATAACATCTGACATGATTAATTATATTAATTAGCTTTCTGGCACAAGTGCCCCCGTTCTCTCTTAGATGTTTCTCTCCCCTTCCTCCTACTGTTTCCCTCTCTCTTTTTATTTTTCCGTGGCAGAGAGTAAAAGCCTTTCTGCTTTATAATTCAGGAAGGTCTTTCTGCTCAAAAGCCCCATTTATTACTGCTTAATCAGCCATGACATAATCAGAGAAAGCCTGGGAGAGTTAGCCCCAGCTGTCCCTATGCTATCTGGAATACAGTGCTGTAGCTAGCCACCCCTTGGTCTTTTAGCAGAGGTTTAACGTCATTCACATAATCTTATTGCCTAAACGTAACCTAACCCTAACGCTCCCACCAAACCAAACTACCAAGGGCCAGATAAACCCTTCAAGAGCTCTTGTCTGTCCGTCAATCTATCCGTCTATCTGTATATCGTTTGTTGAGCTAGCTACAGTCACTGTGGCTTCCTAAAAGGCGACTCTTCTGGACGTTTCCTACACAGGGTGGAACACCGGTAAGGCAGCAGTAGTAGTTCCTGCCAAACGCTCGTTGTGGTTAGGAGGCGGAGAAGGGATCTTTTCAGAAGGTTTGTTGGTTTCAAAGTCACGTGTCACATGCACTGTGTGTTTTAAAGTGAATTTGACTTTTGCCGAACACTGTGCTTCCCATTTTAACTGTTTCTATTTCATTCCAAGAACGATGTAGAACATCTGTTAGTTCCAGACAGACAGATGCAGGTCTTCGGGTGCCAGGGTTTTCAAAACATTTATCGTCAGATAGGATTACCGGTACAATTACAAGAAATGGAACTGACGTTTCATTGACTTCAACGGGGACCAGTGCCTCCCGTTCATAATCTGATAGCTGAAATGCTTTTGAAAATCAGATGGTTTTTTTTTTGTGGACTGAATGTTCAAATGAGAAGGGTCTTCTTTTTCGCAACAACAACCAATGACAAGCTGTAACGAGCTTCAGACATTGATCCACACTGCAGGTAATTAAACATCCATCCATCTGTCCCGCCCAACTGCTCACGTCTTCCAATTCACACCTGACGTCCAGCCTCTCTGCACTTTCAGAGACAACTGTTGTTCTTCTGTCCATGACGGAGAAATCTGTTTTGCTTCTGGGTTGATTCCTTCAGGATTCCATTGTGTTTTTAGTGGGTTTTGAAACACATTTGGCCAGATCTCTCTTGGAAAAGAGATGTTTACTCTTTTATTAGACCAAAATCCGGTTTAAATAACAATATTCCAGGTTTTCTTGAAGCCAAAATAGATACAAGGGCAGAGAAACCTTTTGTTTGCGAGGTGTAAAATCCCTTTGGCTGCAGTCCACTGTTTGTTGGCCAGAAAGGGTCATTAATGATGCAATGTGTGTCTGTCTGATGCACCCTGGGACACGACGGTGTAAATGGACACAGATCAGCGGTGAGGAACTAAAGGCCCCGCTGATGCCTAGCGAACGTGGAGAAAGAACAGTCTGAATTAACAGATTTTCCAGCACAGCTGATCGCGTGTGCATCAAGTGCTGTTGTTCTTCCTCCACCTTGGGACTGCCAGAGAGTGTGTGTGTGTGTGTGTGTTCAGTGTGTTGTGTGTTGGGGGGGGCAGAGAGTAGTACCCAACACTATGGAAAGGGGCATGGTGAGTGGTCATTAAATAGGGAAAAGGCACAGTGTTTATAAGTGGTCCTGCCAGTTTGCACATAGCAGTCCCTTATGTTTAAAGTGAGTTGAGAGAAACACTATACCCACTTTCCTCTGAAAAGACCACCAGATTCAAACACACACACACACACACAACATACACTTTTCTATTTATAAAGCTATTTTGCTCACACGTTCACGTCAACTGTGTGTGCCTGCATATGGGTAAGCAGCTGTTGTCACACACAAACATACGCCCACACACACATACACACCCCTGATGTGTGAGAAACACTAGATGCTAAGCCTTCCGCTTACTGCTACATTGACGGACTTCAGGTTGTCCTTTTATCTAGCTATCTCACACACACACACACACAGTTCCAAGGATGTCAGGTGCTTACCACAGATGGCAAACTCTGCGAGGCTCTAACAGCATTGGAAATGCCGGCTGGTACAACCATGGACGTATTTGTTGTTGCATCGGTCAAAACGACTTTAGGTTGTGTCCATGTAGCTTTCTGATGTCTCTATCAGCTGTTTAAGGTTTTTCTTTGGCACAATACAGGGGTTTGGTATAATGTCTAAATCACAAACGTTCACTGGCATTTGCATTATTGAATACACGTGAAACCAAGCACACGCCTAAAATGTTCATACCTTGGCAATGAACTATTGTCTAAAAACAAAGATTGAATTGTTAAGTTACGTTTTACGTTTAGTTTTATTACACAGACACACATCGATAATCCCCCCCCCACCTCAGCTTCCTAATATTTCAGGTCATTTGAAGACGTTATTGACAACGGTAACGTTACAGTGTCATCTAGTCCAGGCCGGATCTATCCTGTCTTTGACATGGTGATGGTCAACAGGCCAAGGCACCTTGACAGATGTTAGCGTCCCCCCGGCAACAAGCTCAGCTGGTACAGTAGAACGCTGCCGAGGGTGACTTGCAGCTGGTTAATGTTACCATCACAAGTAACGCGTTTCACCAAAACCAACGTGATCCCTCAGTTCCCAAGGTAACTATCAGTGCTGTCCAATCACGCCCAACTCCATTTTGGGTCGAATCCCATTCGTTGATGAAACTTTTCCCGTCCGTCCTCTGTTGACGGCCGTTGGCGTAACGTTGTCCGGCACCGTTGTGACCGTGGGCCAGACCCATGGCCACACCCCTTATGTGAGAGTGTCATAGAGGACAACCCTAAAAGGGCAGGGGGCGGGGCTCAAACACACAATACACACGTGTGTGTGTCGGGTCTTGTTCTGCAGACATGCTCTCTACTGCGTGGCTGAGGACCTCCTTTTGTGAGGCACTGAAACGCAACTGAGTGCCAAGGACGGCTTTGCATGCCCAACCAGAAGGGTTCCACACACACACACACACACACCTAGCTGTCCGCTGTCCTCTCCTCCTCTCCTCTCCCCTCGATCCTCCCCTCTTCTCTCCTCTCTACTCTTCCTTCTCCCCTCTTCTCTCCTCTCTCCTCCCTGCTCCTCTCTCCTCCCCTCTCCACTCTCCCTTCTCCCCTCTTCTCTCCTCTCCCCTGTCCGCTAGTCTCTCCTCCCCCTCTCTCCTTCATACTGTTATTAAGCTATATGCCTATATATGTGTTTTTGCAAAGTGGAGCTGTGACATTGAAACAGAAACAGTGTCATGTGACTCTGAGGGAAGGTGATTTGTGGGAAACTAAATGCCCCCTCATCATTCATCTTCCAGTGTAATCCCCTTCATAGGATGTGGGGCAGAAAGGCCCAGGTGTTTTGGGAAGGACGAGGGGAAAGAACAGAGGGAGGAACAGAGGGAGGAACAGAGGGAGGAACAGAGGGAGGGATGGAGGAGATTGCAGAGTGGTCAGTTGATAAAATGGAGCTCAAACTGTTTCCCTGCAATGGTCAACTGGCTTTGACAGAGAACAGGATCCATTTGGTTTCCCGTGGGCTGTCTGTGTGCTGGCAGTGTGCTGGCAGTGGGTTTCCTGTGGGCTGTCTGTGTGCTGGCTGTTTGCTGGCAGTGGGTTTCCTGTGGGCTGTCTGTGTGCTGGCAGTGGGTTTCCCGTGGGCTGTCTGTGTGCTGGCAGTGGGTTTCCCGTGGGCTGTCTGTGTGCTGGCTGTGTGCTGGCAGTGGGTTTCCTGTGGGCTGTCTGTGTGCTGGCTGTGTGCTGGCAGTGGGTTTCCCGTGGGCTGTCTGTGTGCTGGCAGTGGGTTTCCCGTGGGCTGTCTGTGTGCTGGCAGTGTGCTGGCAGTGGGTTTCCCGTGGGCTGTCTGTGTGCTGGCTGTGTGCTGGCTGTGGTTACCAGCATGTGTGCTCGTATCTGAATTTAACAAATATGTCTGTGAGTGTGTTACTTGATTCTGTGGTGTCCTTTGAATTCTCCCACATCTTGAATGAATACCAAAACAATGTATTTTTACAAAAGTATATTTTTCCCATTTTATGATTTATGATGTGGAGGTGAGAGCCTGCTGAAATAGATAGCTGTGGACCCGATTGGCTACGGAGTCATTTGGGACCAAACCTATTTATTTCTCTGTTAGTCTCAGAGGGGAAAGATGTGTGTTTTGGACTCCCAATGAGGGGTGTTAAATGTACCAGTCAGTTCCTCGGTGTGACAGTCTGAGGCCACAGGGAGGGTCTCTCCTGCTCCTCCCCTCCCTCTCCCTTTCCCAACCATCCTCAAGGGGCTTCCCATGATGCTCTTCTTCCAGTGTGAGACTTTGAACATGACTACAGAGGAAGATAGAGTTTGTTTAGTGTTTTCCTCTCTCTTTCAATCTCTTTTATCTGTCTACCTTCACTCTCCAGTAGATGTAGTCTTACATCCACAGGGAGAGCCTACTGAGTTTCTTTTACTATTATGAGGCTCTTCCCCTATCTACCAGGCCACATTCACACACATTTCTAGTTGCAATATGAATGTGTGGCAACCCAAACATTATTCCCATTCAGTCCTAACCCTTTAACTTCAACATTACCCCACACAACAAGTCCAATCAGGTGTCTCAGCTCTGGAATCAAATGCATGGAACGTCTTGAGGTCCATTCGGAGGGGGTTGAACTCCTCTGTGGTGGGTAACAGGGGTTCATACTGACCCTAGTGGACTGCACAGCTCATACATCTGTCCCGGTCTTAAGCCCGCAAACTCAACTCCGGACCTCAAAGCCGGTTCTAGTCTGTGTTTTCATTCCAAACCTGAAGGACCTATTTGGACCTGGGACACTAGGTGGGTGCGGATGATGTTGAAGTGGGACAGAGAACCAGAGCCTCTGGACCTCGTAGGGTCAGAGTTGAAAACCCCTGGTCTAGGGTGTCCTGGTGCCGCATACAAACATCTGTGAGTAAACTATGCATGAGATGCAAACGGTGGGATTTATCAACATGAACAGATCATTCGTACTAATAAAAATTGACAGTCACTCGTTCAAAGTTACCATTTGTTTACTTTGCCAAAGCAAAAGGAGAATTAAAAGAAAACACAAATGAAGTGAACACTTTCTCTATCTTTATTCAGGCAATCAAGTAAAGTACCATCTTCACTTATTTATGTATTATTTATGAAGAATGTATGAGTGTCTGTTTGAGTGTGTTTGTGTGTGTGTGTGTGTGTGTGTGTGTGTGTGTGTGTGTGTGTGTGTGTGTGTGTGTGTGAGCAAGTAAGATTGACAGCTCACAGTAATTAGAACTCAGGCTTGTGTTCCAGTTTTGGGTCCTGTGTTTCTGCATTTGCCGCCCAATCAGACTTTTAAATTAATTATAAATGTTTGCACTTACACACACACACACAAAGACACACACTGCCTGTCTCAAAGTCCCTTAACAATTAGAGCCTGGCTTTCTGTCCCATTGCACCCCATTACTTACATAGTGTACTTCTATTAACCATAGCTCAGAGAGATGGTGGACATATTGTTTGAGTGCACTTAATGAGAAATAGGGTGACATTTGGGACTTTGCAACACTCAACACAGACAGACATCCTCATCTTCTCTATGTCTGTTTTTTGTTAGGGATACTCACTATAACATAAAACCTGCCATTCTGTCAGAGAGACTTTCTATAACATAAAACTGGCCGTTCTGTCAGAGAGACTTTATACAACATAAAACCTTCCATTCTGTCAGATAGACTTTATATAACATAAAACCTGCCGTTCTGTCAGATAGACTTTCTATAACATAAAACCTGCCATTCTGTCAGAGAGACTTACTGCAACATAAAACCTGCCATTCTTAGAGACATCCAATAACATAAGCCTAACATCAGGATGTGCTGATCTGTCACAAAGACTTCCCCTAACATTAAATGTGCCGTTCTGTCACAAAGACGTTCCCTTACATTAGATGTGCCATTCTGTCACAAAGACTTCCACTAACTTTAGATCTACCATTCCCACAACATTGGGTCTACCATTCCACTAACATTAGATCTACCATTCCCACAACATTGGATCTACCATTCCACTAACATTAGATCTACCATTTCCACAACATTGGGTCTACCTTTCCACTAACATTAGATCTACCATTCCCACAACATTGGATCTGTCATTCAGTGACAGCCTAAGAATGACTGGTTGTTCGTGTACTGCTTAGCTAAGAGTGGTCTCCAAGCGTGTGTTGGAGAAAGAGAATGTGTGTGTGTGTGTGTGTGTGGAGGGGGGGCGTGCGGGGGTGAATGAGCAGGAAGATGGGAATAGTCTGAGCTTGGCTCGGCAATGTGAAGCGTAGGCTTCCCTGAGTGGCTACAAAGCATGCTGGGAGGTTAAAGCTTTGATGGTGATTCGAAGTGTCTCCTCAGCCTCACGGCGGGGAAGCCTGTGTGTGTGTGTGTGTTACTCTTCATGTGTGTATGTATTTGTGCAGGCCACATGGTGTATCTTATGCAATCATATCCCAGGCTCTTATTGCCCAGACAGCCGCTGCAGCTGACAAGGCAGAGCTCATCTCATACAACCATCACTCAGTCACTTTCTTGCGGTTGTGTTTGTTTATGTATGTGTGTGTGTGTGTGTGCACCCGTACAAATTTGAGATTTTTTTTACATATTTTGGGGAACAATACAGCCCTGATTTTCTGTAGTGATAATGTATTCAGAGTTAGTTACTGCATGCTCTTATCTCATGTAGTGATAATGTATTCAGAGCTAGTTACTGGATGCTCTCCTTTCAAATAGTGATAATGTAGTCTGCAAGTTACTAGATTCTCTTATTTCCTGTAGTGATAATATATTCAGCTACTGGAGGCCCTTAAGTTCTTCTTCTGGTTGATACTAATTTCAGTTTACTGTTGCCAATTGCTGGAATTAATTGCAAAAGCTTGCATTTTCTCCTTTAAATACCTTTTCCCTTTATATTGAAGATATGCACTTTTTGAAACCACCTACAACATATCTAAAACAAAACATATCTAAAACAAAAATGGGTTCTTCAGCTGTACCCATAGGAGAACCCTTGAAGAAAAATGCCTGGTTCCAGTTAGAACCCTTTTTGGTTCTATTTTACAACCCTTTCCACAGGGGAATCAGTATGGACAGGTTCTACTTAAAACCTAAATGTTTTCTCCTATGAGGACAGCCGAAGAACCCTCATGACGCTACTTTCTTTCAGAGTGTAAAAACTGTGCAAAAATAATTCAAATTAAAAAGAACCAGGAAAATGATCTCATGTCTTTGTGTCTTCCAGCCATCGGCGTTCAGATGACCCTGGACCTGTTAGAGACAAGGTTCTGGGCTACGGCTAAGCAGGTGAGCAATACCTTGTCCTGCCTAAGAAAAGCTCTAAGCCGTGATTTATTGGCCATACACCACATCCCCTCATGCTATATTGATGAAATATACCACGACTTTCAGCCAATCAGAGTCATTAAAGGTTTGAATCACCAAGTTGACAACAAGAACAGAACGTGTGGTCATTATGTTTTCAGAGCTTTTTTGACAGCATAGGGAGTGGAAAAAAATCAGCAGTTCCATGTAGAAATCTACAGTTGCAATGCCTTGATTGGATCCGCCTGTTGTTGCAGGAATTTTCTTGACCGGCAGTATATGCAAACATGTTGTATTCGAGATTTAAAGAAAACCATCAGAATTTACTAATTTCCTCTTGAAAAGGTTAATTTTCCCCGATAATTTTGCCCGAAAACAGTCATCACTTATAATCCATTAAAGTTTCTGAAGCAAACCGACTGAAATAAAAATTCTGCTTCTGCGCTGGCCATGTCATGACCTCCGACATGTGGATGTGGAAATCTAAACGTCTCCGGTGAACTTCCCAAAGAGACAATTAATGTTCCCGAACCCTATTGGTCCTCATCCAATGTAACCTACAGTTAGCAGCTCTTATGCAAATCGGATGTTTTCAGTATATTGTGCGTGTAGTGTGTAAGTGTGTGTGTTAACCCCTATGTGTAAAGAAAAACGGTTGTGTGTGTGAGTCATCGCGTCACCATGTAGCCTGTGCACAGCCATCAGCATGTCAGTTACTCACTGCCGTCGTGGTAGGGGATATTCACATATGGTTCCCGGGAGGAAAATCAGATGATTCATGACCACATTATAGCCTCTGATGGGATCGGAAAACACGGCATATACAGTCTACAGCGGTTACGTGGGTGATGTATGGCCTATTTTGTGCATAGAATTACAGTGACGATAACCTTGCAGCCATTTATATTGTCCCTGGCAGCCATGAAAACACGAATCACACCATATTGTTTTGTTGTTTTCAAAACGCTGTTTGACGTTCTGTTCCCCGGAAGGTAAATAAACTTGACTTTTGACGACAACACCATAATGCATGTTAGGTCTCTGCATGTTTCTTTTGGTTTGAGCTTCCTGACCCTTGAACTTTTAACAAAGGAAAGGGATGAAGGGATATGGCAATTCCTGAACTAGCCTAAAGGTAAATGGTTGTAACAGTGCCTTTCAACTTACCTTTACGCATCTAACTGCAGTGACATTGTCCAGCAGGATTGCACTGAACCGGTTATGTACTGTCAATCCTTTTGCTCTGCTAACAAATTATGTTTGGATGTCCACAGATGTGAGATTGAGATAGAGAGACAGAGATAGATTGAGATATACAGAGATAGAGATTGTTGTAGACATAGATCGAGATAGACAGAGATGGACAGCAATATACAGAGATAGACAGAGATAGACAGATATAGACAGAGATAGAGAGTATTAGGGTTAGAAGAGTGTTTTGTTCTGACTGATTTTAACTAACCCTAACTAACTCTCCCTAAGCTCTCTTAGTTTTCTGTCTTCACTCTCTCGCTTTTACTTCCATCCCTTCTTTTTTCATGGTCTCTCACTTCCTGCACCAAGTCTCCACTAACTCTGCTGTTCTTCTCTTTCCTTCATCACACCGCATCTCTTTCAGATTATGTAAATACCTCACTGACTTATGTCAACGTCGACTGCTTCCGTCTTTATTTCAGGGGCTGCTTAGTAGTGTCAAATGAACACATTTTTCAAATCCCTTCAAAGTTCTGAAGCAGAATGTCGATGTTCCGTCCTCAGAATGTCGACATCTTCATGGTTCCTTCATCTGGATCTTTGTAGGGTTCCAAGATGTGTCCAAGGTCATGGCTTCTATCAATAACAACCTTTTTTTATTCTCTCCCTCATCCTCTTCCTCTCTCTTCCTCGCTCTTTTTCCCTCATCTTCTTCCTCTCTCTTCCTCTTCCTCGCTCTGCCTCTCTCTACCTCTTTCTCTCTCTCTCTTGCGGATTCTGCACCTCTCAGCCCAACGACACAGATGTAAGTTGACAGCCTTCTTTTTTACTATTTTATTTTTCTAACCATTACTTATATTCCTTCACCACGCCCCACTGCCTCTTCACCACGCCCTCCTGCCTCTTAACCACGCCCCCTGCCTCTTCACCACGCCCCCTGCCTCTTCACCACGCCCTCCTGCCTCTTAACCACGCCCCCTGTCTCTTCACCAGACCCAGTTTAACACGTCCCCTGCCTCTTGATCAGACCCAGTTTAACACGCCCCCTGCCTCTTCACCACGCCCTCCTGCCTCTTAACCACATCCCCTGCCTCTTCGCCACGCCCTCCTGCCTCTTAACCACACCCCCTGCCTCTTCACCAGACCCAGTTTAACATGTCCCCTGCCTCTTCACCACACCCAGTTTAACACGCCTCCAGCCTCTTCACCACGCCAGACTGACTGACTGACTGACTGACTGACTGGCAGGCAGACAGACAGACAGACAGACTGACAGACTGACAGACTGACAGACAGACAAGCCAGTTGTGACAGCAGAGGTTACTCTCTCCAGAAGAGGGTGCAGTAGATGCATTAGAAGATAGCTAAGTGTGTGTGTGTGGGAGGGTATGTGTGAGTGTGTGTGTGTGTGGGAGGGTATGTGTGAGTGTGTGTGTGTGTGGGAGGGTGTGTGTGAGTGTGTTTACGGCGGATTTGTAGGACTGGTAGGGTTACATGTGGCTGTGATAAGCAGGGAGGCTACCTCTGGATGGTGTTCCATATGTCACTGTTCCCTCTGTACCACACTTACCCCATAGGCCTCTGTAAAATATAGTGCTCAGTGAAGGCAGTAGGGTACAGGTTGGAACGCAGGTCTAATCAGGGAGACGGGAGTCAATAGTCTTCATATGTCTGGGCCCGCCTCCCTGTCCTGTTTCCCAATAGCAGACAAGACGGATTATCCACGGATGGAGTGTGTGCATGTGTGTGTGTTCTTATGCGCTGTTTCCATGGTACCGTCTCCGTAGCTAAGTGCGGTTCAAGAGCATTCAGAAATATTACATCATGTCCACTGTTCCTCTCTGTTGGTACCTTCATCCATCTCACTCCCTCATCCATCCTTTCCTCATCCCCTTCTTTCTCTCCATCGTTCACTCCCTTTTCTGCCTCATCTCTCCGTCTCTCTCTCTACCTGTCTCTTCATTTCATCCCACTCTCTTTCATCTCTCTATCTCTCTCTCTTTCATCTCTCTCTCTTTCATCTCTCTATCTCCCTCTCTCTTTCATCCCTCTCTCTTTCATCTCTCTCTTTCATCCCTCTCTCTTTCATTTCTCTGTCTCTCTCTCTTTCATCCCTCTCTTTCTATATCCCTCCCTTTTACTTGTGTCATCCTTCCTGTCAGTTCAGTTCAATAGGTATTTTATCGGCATGAATGAATGGTTGCAACTCTCTCCGTCTGTCTTCAGTGCTCCAACATCGAGGGGATCTGTCCGTTGTCCTGTGAAGCCACGGTGAGTCCTCTCTAGGCTATAACCCTAGCCCCTTATAGAACGCTACTTTATAGTACACTACCTCTGACAGAGGCCCGTGGTACACTACAAGGGAATAGGGGGTTATTTGGGATGAGGTCTGGTTCTCCCGACATCTGCTGTAAATGTGGCTGCCCCGAGCAAGGCAGCGTCCTCAGTGCCCCGAGTCACATGACTGGCGGCGTCCTCTGGCCAAGTTGGTGTTGTAAAGACACTGTCATCACGGTGAAGGTCGGAGACAGTGGTCTGTTGTCCGTCCGAAAATGTCTGGATTCTGATTATTTTTTGGGGTCTTTTTTTCTTTCTAGGCACATTTGCATCACTAACGCAAGAACTTGACAAGTGCTTCACAATTATAAAATAATATTTAAAATGCATTTGAATTGTTGAGCTGAAAAGGAATAGTGAATTGGTTTTTAACGGCTACAAATGCATTGCTGGGATCCTGCTCTTTTCTCATCTGTAACGTCCACTTTACAGCCCCAGTCAGCTGCCTCGTTTAGATGGTGAAATATAGAAACCCTTTATTCATTTATTCCCAGACCTTGAAAGTTAAACTGTATGATCATACTGGGCCATTAACAGTCTGGGAAAGTGCTTTAGGTAATAGCCTCCTAAATGGTGAAACACTCTGGGTTTCCTCCTTTAACTTTAAGCTGCGTTTCGCCTGCAATTTCTCTTTGATTAACGTTTAAAAGGGAACCTTGGTTTGGCCAATGTCTGGCTGAATGGTCCCAGGCTCGAGGCGACACACACACACACACACACACACACACCCCTCCGCTGCTCAGTTCCAGCATCATGTGGAATGTAAACATGTCAATGTAAATGTCGGACCCCTGATGGGAGGCTGTGATCTTTGGCTTCTGGCGTGAGCACATTCCACGTTGACATTTCTGGACTTGATTTCTCCTTACCAACAAGTATAATAATATTTAATAATCCATTTCTATTGTTGCTGCTGGATTGATTTCTAGCTGTAGCCAACTGGTTCTTGTTAAAGTTCTAGTCCATGAGATAGTGTGAAGGACTAGTTACAGAATGAGAGTCGGCCGTCATATTCATCACTCCCTTCTAGACTCTCTGTCTAATGTGCCTGCTAATAGCTAGTGCCTGCTAATATTTTTCTACCACCATCCTTCCTCCTTCTCTCTCCCTCCCTTTCTCCCCCCCTCCCCCCACCCCCTTTGCCTCCCCTTCTCTCTCCCAGGACCTGGCCTGCTACATCATCGACAGCAATGCTTTCATCATCATCTCCAAAGAAAGAACTGATGTGAGTAACTCTGGCAGCACTCAGAGATGGAGACACTGTCTGTGTTTGTCTGTCCTGTTTGTGTGTGTGTGCGTGTTTGTATGTTTCTGTGTGTGTGTGTGCCAGTAAATATGTGGAGGGTAGCAAAGAAGAGGGTGCAAGTGTCACGTGTAGATGGATTGGTGTAACAGTAGAGTCACAAATAGAGGGATTGGTGTAACAGTAGAGTCACATATAGAGGGATTGGTGTAACAGTAGAGTCACATATAGAGGAATTGGTGTAACAGTAGAGTTACATATAGAGGGATTGGTGTAACAGTAGAGTCACATGTAGATGGATTAGTCTAACAGTGGAGTCACGTGTAGAGGAATTGGTGTAACAGTAGAGTCTTGTGTAGATGGATTTGTCTAACAGTAGAGTCACATGTAGATGAATTAGTCTAACAGTAGAGATACATAGGGTCACCTGTGGAGAAATCTGCCAATAAGATCTCAGTCTGAACATTCCGAGAGCACCACTTGTTGCTCTATGGCCGTTGCTAAGTGATAATTCACGATTCTGCACTGTTCTCTGTGAAGAACAGCAGATGTGTGTGGGTTTCAGCAGCCATGTTTACTTATTCTAGTCACCTAAAGGGGCCTTCCAGTACATTATTGAAAAGTTGCAACGAGCCACGAGAAGACAAACCAAACAAAGATGTGTTGACATCCAGCTGGACCTGTACAACAAGAAGACCACAGCAGGAGAATGTAATACCACAAACAACAGCTGTACCAAGAGATTCACAACAACCCAACTAATCTCTCCTCTGGGACTGGGAGCGGACACACACACAATATCTCCCTCTCTGCCCCCCCCCCCCCCCCCCCCCCCCCCCCCCCCCCCCCCCCCCCCCCCCCCCCCAAACAGTGTTTTTTGGTGCTTGTCAGCAGATTGAGGTAGAGAAGAGCACCACTGTGAAACAGAAATGTGTCCATTTAAGGAGCTCAGAAGGTGCATATCCACAGACCAAACTGCACCCTACTCTCTAGATTGTGCACCGCACTGAGGGCCCTTGTTAAAAGTAAAGGAAAGTGTAGGGGTTAGTGAGTCATTGAGGGAAGCAAGCCCTGTGTCTAGTTTGATCAGTAGGACAGGATGGCTGAGGAGAGAAAAAACATAGAGACACTGATTCAATACACACTCACATATACCCTTACAGTCACCCTAGCTCTAATCCTAACACAACCACATACCTTTCTGTAATCCCTGGGTTATGTGTGTAATGTGCGCGAGTGTGTGTTGCAGTGTTGTGCACACCGTAGAGGGTTCAGTACCAAGGGTCTAAGGCGTCCTCTCACTTCTGTTTTACGTTGACGGGGTCCGTTAGTTTCCCTCGATGTTAGTCAAGTGATTTCCTTTTGGGTTGTCCACCTATTTGGCCACTAGAGGGAGATCGTGGCAATTCGAGTTCATTAGTGACGCACACATTAACTCGTATCCAACAATCCCAAGGTTATGTCCGCGAGGTAATGAAAGATCTGGTGATTAGGGCTGGTGAGACGTGTTGAATGATGCGATCTGCAAATTTTACTTATACGTGATTGTAACGAGTTCCGTTTTTCACCACCAGCACAAAAACTGTAAAGCACTGTTCGCTGTAAACAAACGTTATTAGCCGAGTTCTGAAAATAAATGGGACCAATCGCTAGTAATTGTAATGTCACGTTAATTCGGACTTTTAACTTCTCAGTGTCCGGGGGGAATGTCTAGATCTCGGTCTCTATGGAGGATGGATGCGGAAACAGATTCACAATATGCAATAAGTACAGCTTCAGTGAAATTGGTTGTTTTTTCCGTTTGAAATCGTACTGCCTCAAATTAAATTTTTATTATTCATTTCACGATGAGTCCTAAGCCTGAACGTGGTCTATGGATTAAAAACAACAAACTCGTTGTCCATGGTTTAGTTTTATATAGTAGGCCATTGCAATTGACAATAACAGCCGCCCCTAATTTAATATCTATTGAAGTAATCTGGGTGTTTAACATTTCTAAACCATTAAATCCACTCAATACTGGGATAAAGGTAATTTGGCAATTAATAAATGAACACCCTGACATGTCTTGATTACTTCCATTGATATGTTTTTAGCTAGTAGTATCTAAAATCAGTTGAAGTTTCTGAGCTAGGAGAATAGACGTTTAAAATAAGTGCAGTCTATCTTGGCCAATAGACTACCTTTATCGTGAGGTAAGCTATCTAACATAAAGTTAAACATTTTTAAAGTGTGAAATTCCTCTTGAAAGTTCACATTTTCCTGGATCGTGAGCAGGGTAACAGATGGTTTCCAGTCTACACTCCGCCACTCTAAAGGGAGAACTTGGTCAAAGCAAAACAAAATATGTTCAACTAATCTCTGTGAAAACTAAAGGTTAATGCATACAATGTTTTCATACAGAATAACCCAAGCCTAACGATCTCTAGAGCAACGATCCAAAAATAAATCCTGTGAAATTATGTCAGCAGGTACTGGAGATACGAGCTGCAGATTCTGAGAAAGAAGAGAAATGAACACGACAAATCACTTTCCCTCCACCAAATATACTAGCAATGGAACCAGCTAGAATATCAACTCATCATCATAAGTCCATCTAAATTTGTCTGTTTACTGGTTGATTCGCTAGCTGCCCTGTATAGCATACCTAAATAACCAGCAACAATATAACTGTTGTTGTTGACACAACTGACCTTTTTTTTAGATGCCAGGCTCTCAATGCCTCCTTAAAACCCATTGGAGGAGGAGGTCATTGGGGAGGGACATTGTTTTTCCTCGTCCAGTGGGTTCAAAAGGCACTTCTGACTTCATTTTCTCTTGAACCACGTAAAAAGTCATCCCTGCCCAAGCCCAAAGGCGGTCGGTAACACTGAATGTTAAATCGTAAAGGTTGGCCAACTTAGCAAAGTGCTGTGCTCTGAGGAAAAATGTGTCTTCTAAGACTTGGCGTGTCCTTAAAAGAAATGTTCAAACTGAGCTAAAAGCCCTAGGAGTCAACCAAACCCTTAGAGGTAGTAGAATATTAAAACAGAGTCAAACGCAATACGGTGGAAAAGAGACAGCTATGATCTCTGTAGAAACAGCAGTAGATAGTCCACTCAGCTGAAACAGCGCAGTAGCAGCATCTGTAGGAACGCCATGAAAACCAAATGTTTTTTGATTAGATGAGATCAATGTGCCTCTTTCTTGCATCACCACAAGACTGTGAGGGGGGGAACCACACATAACCAGCAGCAAACAGGCAGCTTGCCGGGACCAAGCCGGGGAGGATGAAATGAATTATTCAGTGTGTACAGTGACAGGTAGAGAGAGAGGGAGAGGTGGGGAGAGGGAGGTGGAGAGAGAGGGAGGTGGAGAGGTGTAGAGAGAGCGAGGTGGAGAGGCAGGGAGAGGTGAAGAGAGAGGGAGAGGGGGAGGTGGAGAGAGAGGGAGAGGTGGAGAGAGGGAGAGGTGGGGAGAGGGAGGTGGAGCGAAAGGGAGGTGGAGAGAGAGGGGGAGGGAGAGGTGGAGAGAGGGAGGTGGAGAGGTGGAGAGAGAGGGAGAAGTGGAGAGAGGGAGGTGGAGAGAGGGAGAGGTGGGGAGAGGGAGGTGGAGAGTGAGGGAGGTGGAGAGAGAGGGGGAGGGAGAGGTGGAGAGGGGGCAGGTGGAGAGAGGTGAAAAGATATCTAAGATATGAAGAGGTAGAGAGAGATGGAAAATAAATATTTCAAATTTGCCAAATGAGGTGAAAGAAAAACTGGATGGAAGGATGAGAATGCTTCTTCGGACTACATTTACTGTAAAGCAGTCAACCCTTTGGGTATTTAAATGTGATGTACTGTAGCTGTCTGCCTGTCTCCCTGACTGTCTGTATGTCTGTCTGTCTGTCTGTCTGTCCATAGGTTGGAAGGTTCTTTGGAGAGGTGGATGGGTCCGTGATGGCACAGCTCATCAGGATGGGAATGTTTAAAAGGTAACACGATGAAATATGTGTCATTCAAATATAAATACATTTTTAAAAGTATCCTCAAATTACTTAACATTGAATAAACACTAAGCATAGTAGGTATGATCGTGTGCATAATTTTGGGTAATTGTCTCTGCTGGTTTTTCTCAACTCCACGAACTACAGCCGCGTGTGAATTTGAGGCTGTTTAATTGTTCCTGTGTACAACCATAGTACGGCTGTGCATTTGTTTAGCTGGGCCCTTTGGGCTTCCATCTACTGTAAATGGGTCCCAAATGACATGCCATTTGTTAAGCCCTTTTGACCAGGGCCTTCCGGGTGCATTTAGCTGAGCGGAGAATAAAATCCTTCAGTTGCGTCTTTTATGCGGATATCCCTGCTGAGTGATGTGATGCTATTTATAACACCTGGAAGAAAAGTAAGGGCTTCATTTAACAGAGGATATTACATAACCTGTTTGTCTGTGTGTGTGTCTGTGTGTGTGTGTGCGTATGTGTATGTGTGTATGTGTGTGGGGGGGGGATTCTCCGCAGGGTATCGTTGTATGACTACCAAGCTATGTGTAAAATGGGAGGACATTCTACCAGTTGTGCACGACCTCTGCTTAGTGTGAGTAGAAATTTCTTTACTGTGTGTGTGTGTTCACCCCCACCCCCTCACCCCCATTTCTGCATACACCAACACATAAACATACTCCCGGCTTTGCCTCGTTATGTAACCTTGGTGCTCGTTAACGTTAGGCAACCCCGGGCCAGGAGACCCAGCCTCCGTTCGTCACTGTGAGGCCCGATCCCAGGGACATGACACCGTGGCTGGGTTGGGCTTGCCAGGACAGTGGGTAGGAGGCAGGGCTCTGGGGATCCATGGACACACGCCATATGGCGCATTTGAGAGTATTTGTGGGCCACTGCCTCCGTGCTAGTTAGGGTTGCCGAATTGGGTGATTGTTCACTGATTATTCAGAAATCCTGCTTAGGAGGACTTATATTTCCGGGTAATTCTCTCCGGGAAAATATTCCATCGGTAATTTCCGGGTACCAGAATATTTTGCCTTGGACTTTTGTAGACCATAGTTCCAGTGCAGGAAGCTGAAACCCGCTGTAAACGGAGCCCCTCTGTCAGGGATTACAGCACAGACTCACTTCACAGCAGACATTTCCTCCCTCGGCTCCGACAGCCTCCCCAGAGCTGTCACTGCCAAAGGCAGACGGATTAAACACTTGGAGTGAAAACCTGATTTTCACTCTTCCCGCTTTCTGGCCGTGTGTGTGAGAGAGAGAGTCAAATGCACTTTGTAACAAATGTTTCTGTCAAAAGTGCTAATTAAAGAATTTGAATTAAATTGATTAAATTAAATTGATTGATAGATTTTCTCTTCCTATTTCGGTCGGCTTTCGGCAGCCCTTCTATGGCATGGTGGCAGCGTTGAAATGGTTCCTCACCAACTTCCTGCTGTAAGTGTCAGAGAGGCCAAAGGTCAGCTAACTCAAAGCTGTCCATACTGTGTATCCTCTTCAAATAGGATTTGAAACCCTTAAACTGTTTTTTTCATATTGACACCAGAGGTGTGATCATCACTTATTGGACCATTCTTTTGTAACTGTTCCTTTTGATCACTGTTTTCTTTGGTCACTGCTCTCTTCTGTCTTAGATTTTTACTGGAGTTTAATATCTGTGGCTTCTGGCACCCGGACCACTTGGCTGAAGGTACAAGAGTGACAGTGTCCCCCTACACCCCCATTCATTAAACCCCTAAGCCCCCATTATTAAACCCCTACGCCCCCATTCATTAAGCCCCCATTATTAAACCCCTACGCCACCATTCATTAAACCCCTAAGCCCCCATTATTAAACCCCTAAGCCCCCATTATTAAACCCCTAAGCCCCCATTAATTAAACCCCTAAGCCCCTTTACGAAACCCCTAACCCTCCATTAATAAACCCCTAAGCCCCCATTATTAAACCCCTAACCCCCCATTCATTAAACCCCAATTATTAAACCCCTAACCCCCCATTCATTAAGTCCCCATTATTAAACCCCTAACCTCCCATTCATTTTACTGGAATTCCGTATGTTGTTTTGCCATTTTTTGGGGTGTTCCCTTTCACAGCCTCTCGCATGTTTTCTCTTAACCTCCTCCTCATCCTCACATCCATGTCAATCATTCTCACCATATCGGCACTGAAACCCAGCCAAGCTCGGCTTCAAAGGTACAGATCAAGCATTGCGGGTGTGTGTGTGCATCTGTATGTGCGGAAGTGTGTTTATGATTGCTTGTGCGTGTTATACTGTAAGTCAACAGTGGATGTAGACGTATCTTCCTGGCCTGTTTAAAGTTGATTAGGGCTCATTGACGTTCACGATAACAACAGCTGGTGAATAATTGAACTGGCTGACACGGTTGCCACCACTACCCTCTCATTAAGAGGTCAGTCTGACCACGCCCCCGGCTCATTGAGACAACAGTCCGACCACGCCCCTCACATTAAGACATCAGTCTGACCACGCCCCCTCTCATTAAGACGTCAGTCTGACCACACCCCCTTTCATTAAGACGTCAGTCTGACCGCGCCCCCTCTCATTAAAACATCAGTCTGACCCAAGATGTCTGTCAGTATCCAGATTATCGTCTCTTCTCCCCTTCAGCATCAGCACAAAGGAAGAAGGCAGACATCTTGCAGCCTTGTGACACAGAATATCCAAGCTTTGTCTACGAGTCCTCTATCAAGGAGACCAACAGCCTCATCAAGTGTGGACGCTGTCAGAAGTAAGAACACACACACTTCCAAAAACACCCCATAACACACACACACACACTTCCAAAAACATCCTATCACACACACACATATACTTCCAAAAACAGTGTCTTCAAAGTAGTTTGTACTCAGTTTGTGCAGTTAAAATGTTGATTTGTGCAGCTATACATTTTTAGATATTAAATAATATTTTAAAGAGTAATTTCTTATGATTTGCTCTTCGGGGTAAAACTCTAAATGAGAAGGAGATGTGTTTAGGATATTAGGAGAATATTAGAGCAATAGAGAGAGAGGGGCGGGGGGGGGGGCAAAGCCTGGAATGATGGTAAACTGGGCAGGCACACTGAGTTTTCTAGGGATTTGTTTTCACTGTGATGGGCTTAGCAAAGGCTGTCTCAGTTTGATCTGAGTGAGAATAGTTTGAGGTGATCCAGCGCCTCCATTTGGCTAAATTGGGAATTACAACAACTAATGTGTGTCTTCATCTGACCGGGAAAGAGAAGCAGAGTCTTTACCAGCTAATTACAACATAAAAAAATGAATAACTACTGACTGAATTACACAAATTATCCTTAAGAAAATATGTACATCCCTAATAACAAGTAATCTGGTACACAGCTCAAAAGCAACCTGGTCCATTGCTCAACTCGAAAATCTAAGACAAACATTTTCACTTGGGGACATTTGTTTCACACAAGTCGTTGCTCTCCTCCACCTCACCGTGTGTGTGTGTTTTCCAGGATGTTTGTGACCCAGGCTCACTGTGTGTGTGTTTTCCAGGATGTTTGTGACCCAGGCTCACTGTGTGTGTGTTTTCCAGGATGTTTGTGACCCAGGCTCACTGTGTGTGTGTTTTCCAGGATGTTTGTGACCCAGGCTCACTGTGTGTGTGTTTTCCAGGATGTTTGTGACCCAGGCTCA
>JACXGK010009151.1:0-20648 GCA_016801125.1 Novumbra hubbsi
ATGGGTGTCTGTGTAGTATATGTAGTATGCTGTATAATTCTACAGTTGTAGTGTCATGGGTGTCTGTGTAGTATATGTAGTATGCTGTATAATTCTACAGTTGTAGTGTCATGGGTGTCTGTGTAGTATATGTAGTATACTGTATAATTCTACAGTAGCTATTCAGTCATACCATTGCCACACCCAAGTTACTAGCAGTTCTTCCTTGTTGAACTGCCTGTTATTTTTAAGGGGTTTTCTGTCTGTGTTTTTAAACAGCCCACTTGTTTAATGTCCAGATGATCTGTAGTAATGCCATCCTGGTGCTCCTGGAAGGCTTTGACTCCTCAGTGTACTTGGCTTTGACTCTATGCTTTCAACAGAAACTCAACAGTAAATACAGGACCAACATCACGCACACGTCAGACCCTCACTTCAGCATGTGGCCAGGCTCTGTCCCAGAGGCTCTTGTAGAACTGCTGTTTGCAGGTTTTCCCCCGTTGATGTTCTGTTTCAACGTACACCTCTTCAGGTCAGATAAGGGAATGTGAACTGCGTCTTTGTCAGTCCTGTTTTGTCTCTACTTGGCACAAGCTGTACTTCCACCAAAAAGGCAAGCAGTCTAGTGGAAACCCCACCAGACGGTCTGAATCCGTTAGATAATCCCCATGCTGTCTGTCTGGAGTGGTCATGTGGCTCTAGGATGTTCAGGGTCACAGCTTTTGGCCCTGGGATACAAATGCATTTCTCCATCTTAAACGCCACCCTGTTCTCTAAATGGTGCCCTAGTTTTGATCCAAGTCCTATATGGACTACGTGGGGTTTGATCCGAGTCCTATATGGACTACGTGGGGTTTGATCCGAGTCCTATATGGACTAAGTGGGGTTTGATCCGAGTCCTATATGGACTACGTGGGGTTTGATCCGAGTCCTATATGGTCTACGTGGGGTTTGATCCGAGTCCTATATGGTCTACGTGGGGTTTGATCCGAGTCCTATATGGACTACGTGGGGTTTGATCCGAGTCCTATATGGACTACGTGGGGTTTGATCCGAGTCCTATATGGACTACGTGGGGTTTGATCCGAGTCCTATATGGACTACGTGGGGTTTGATCCGAGTCCTATATGGACTACGTGGGGTGCCGGGTGTCCTTTGAGAGGCCAGCTGTGGTTCTTCCCTCCGTCACCACGTGGTCACCGCTGACGTCCTGTTTGTACAGCTGAGACGGAGCAAGGTGCCGGCACTGACCACCTGGACCTGGCCGGACTGCCCCAGAGATCAGCCAACAGCCGCAGTACCAACACGCTGACCAGTGTGACCTCCACCGCCTCCCCAGAGGGCAAGAAGAAGTCCAGGGGAATCAAGGCACTCTTTGGGAAGTGAGTGTTAAAGGTTCTTAACACTGTTCTGCACGAGCTCAACTTTTGGGACTCCTGGGATTCAGGCAACCAAGCGAAGGAAACACTGAGGGCCTACTTAACAAATGCTACGTTTAATTTGTGGCAACATGTTTTGCTAAGTGGGGACCCTAATGTTAAAGTTAAAAACAGTGTGTCTCAAATGAGTCTGAAGACATTATGTTGAAGTGTTCTTTTCTGTTTCAGGCTGAGGAGAAGTCAGTCCACTACGTTCAACCTAGACGACAACCTATCAGAGCCAGTGGAGTTCAAGAGAGGTGGAGTCCGAGCCACCGCGGGTCCCCGTCTGGGCTGGTCCCGTGACCTACAGCAGTTACCCAGCAAGTTAGTGTGCGCTCCCCTTTACTTCCCGCTGTCTTTTCTCCCGACTACATCCTGTGATGAAGCTTGGTTCCAGAGTGATTGGTTGCTCTTTTACAAACTTCTACAGGCTGAGTGCACTACTAGATGTAGGATTGAGCTCCTTGTGATGATGGCGTTTTGTCTAAACTACGTTCAGTGAGCTAAAATGGTCAGGAATGGTGGCCATGTGTCCCTTTATAAGCAGAAAGATGCACGTTAACCCAGTGTGTCGTCAATGTGTCAAACGTAGTGAGCTGGACGCCCCGTTTGCCCGCTGGTCCAAGGAGCAGGTGTGTGACTGGCTGCAGGAGCAGGGCCTGGGCATCTATCTGAACATGGCCCGACGCTGGATCTCCTCTGGACAGACTCTGCTGCAAGCCTCTCAGCAGGACCTAGAGAGGGTGAGCGGACCTGTGTCAGTAAAGCTTACATGGGCCAAGCTACCGGCTATTATTGAATTACACTGAGGCTTTCAAATGTGTCAAATAATCCTGTTAGGGTTGGTCATTTAAGGATGATCTGACACAAATGAGCAGATCACCTGTTTGGATCCCAAACACTCATGTTCAGGCCTCTTTGTACTCTGTGACTGGAGGAAGCTGTAAATCAAACAGATAGTTATAGTGCTATTCCCTGTTGATAGGCTGACTGTTCATATTCTCCACTGGGGGTGTGGCATATAATACTCTGGGGGTGTGGCATATAATACTCTGGGGGTGTGGCATATAATACTCTGGGGGTTATGTCTGTGTTTAGGAGCTGGGTATTAAGCACCAGCTACACAGGAAGAAGCTTCAGCTGGCCCTGCAGGCCCTGGGCTCGGAGGAGGAGGAGAACAAGAGCAAACTGGACTACAACTGGGTGACCAGTGAGTAGAAGACCGGCCAGCTGTGGTCTGATACTGACGAGTCAAGTGGTCTAAGTGACGCGGTGGGCGTTTCTCTTTCCTCAGGGTGGCTGGATGATATTGGCCTGCCTCAGTACAAGACCCAGTTTGATGAGGGGAGGGTGGATGGTCGCATGCTACACTACATGACCGTGGTGAGTGACACTAGAACAGACCGTTACACCGAAAGACGGAGCGAAAGACCGTTACGGAGCCGGACAGAACTGTGACCAAGGCACCGAGGCTCAGATTTTCTGTAAAACAATTTCAAGTAAAACAAATGATTGAGAATTTCCAAAATTGTAAAGAACAGGGAAGATGCAAAGTTGGGGAACATTGCAATCCTTGTTTGTCTTTTGTTTGTTTTTTACGTGCTCTGCTGTTTTTAAGTAAAAATAAAATGTTTCACCCTTGTGCCCAAGCAGTATATTGAACAGGCTTCGAGCTATAAAATACATCCCTGTTATGTGCCATTTTTTCCGGAGTGGATATCGTTCACTCATTTATAGTTTGATCATTAATGTTCAGGATTATTAAATGGTGTCCTACCCTGTTGTAACGTTAGACTTTTGGTTATAGTATCACATTGTCTTAATCTAACAAGAACAGGGTATTTTCCAATGAATATAAAAGGCTCAGCTATTCAAACTGTATGAGTGCTTCAGCTGACGTCCCCTGACACCTGACACTGTAAACTCTGTGTGGTCTGTCAGGAGGACCTGCTGTCTCTGAAGGTTGGCAGTGTGCTCCACCACCTGAGCATCAAGAGAGCCATCCAGGTGCTGCGCCTCAACAACTACGAGCCCAACTGCCTGCGGCGGCGGCCGTCAGACGAGGTACCGTGTTCCCCGGCACCCAGAGCCCACAGAGGGCACGTGGTGTTCTGGTATTGGTCCTTTCCCGGTTTCAGACCCGGGTTTTCATTGGATCCTGTCTCAAGTTCTTCAAGCCCTGCCACTCATTTGTTTTGTTGGTTAATAAAAAATAAATAAAAATAACTTTCTCATGATTGGTCAGAACAACATAACACCGGCAGAGATCTCCCAGTGGACCAATCACAGAGTGATGGAGTGGCTGAGATCTGTAGACCTCGCAGAATACGCCCCCAACCTGAGAGGCAGCGGAGTGCACGGGGGACTCATGGTGAGATGAATGTTTTACCTTCATTTTGTTTTACCAGGTAGTCTCTCAATAACAACAAGTAGACGCACTTACCAAATGTTGTCTTGCTCGAGCCGACTGGCTACTAGGAAAACTGCTACTCTGACATGTACAGTATTTGGCAAACCGTTTGTCTGATTGCCATGTAAACTAACCATGTCCACATCTCTAATGGTCTCCTTTTCCATCAGGTGCTGGAGCCTCGGTTCAACGTGGAGACCATGGCCCTGCTGCTGAACATTCCCCCCAACAAGACCCTGCTGCGGAGGCACCTGGCCACACACTTCAGCCAGCTGGTGGGCTCCGAGGCCCAGGGGCTCAAACAGGAGTGTCTGGAGAACCCGGACTACACCTTGCTCACTGCCACAGCCAAGATCAAGGTAGGTGGCATGGGGACTAGGGTTTTGGACTCCCCCATGGTTTTAAGGTGCGCCATGATGGAGATGCGGGGTAAGATAGGGTTCGAATGGATTCAACGCTGGTTTCTATACTTTTGTTTTATGTGGAAATGATCATATTCCCCCAGCCAAGGAAGATGTCCTTTGGGAGCTTCGGCAACCTAAGGAAGAAGAGGCAGGAGGACAGTGAGGAGTATGTTTGCCCCATGGACGTGGAGATGCCGAAGGGACGTAGCTTCCAGAAAGGCTACGAGCTCCAACTCTACGAGGAGGACATGGACCAGCTGGAGCAGGTAAAGTTGTGTCTACAGCGACGGGTGTGGTCAGCCCAAGACGTAGAGGCAACGTCGGTACACACGTTATCAAAGTCATTCGGTATTGGTCATATCAAAACTTAGGTTGACTATCCATCTTTTTCTTGGTTGTGTGGTATGATCCCTGACTGGTCCTATAAGCGGTGGTGTTAAGTGTTCCCCCATCGATCTGTTGTTGTAGATGGAGGACTCTGAAGGAACTGTGAGGCAGATCGGAGCCTTCTCTGAGGGGATTCAGAACTTGACTGTAAGGAATATATATATTATTTATTTACTCTGGATTAAAACATGCTCCATAAACACCTGTCAAGCAAACTGTGACCAGAGCTTTGGTGTCGAGGCATCTGGGTAAGGAGTAACAACATGTATGTCCACAAATACCCTGAAACTAAATCTGTCATTTGTGACATGAATATAGACATATTTGAATGTATTGTATTGTCCTTATCCATTTTCAGAGCATGCTGAAAGATGATGAATTCTTCAAAGAGCCCTCCAACTCACCCACCCCAAGTGTAACCGATGAGGATTCTAACGTGTGAGGTGACCATCGCCATGGGGCCCTGTGGGGCCCTGTGGGGCCCTGTGCCCTGGTGTCACTGTGAACGAAGCAGGCTCCATTACCAGACCAGGAATCGGAAAACAATCTGATATCATCTTAAATACTCCAACTGTGCTTGGTTGTGCTTGCTGTTTGGAATGGAATACAGTGGGACTAGAAGTCAAGAGAAACCCAACTGGTAGACTGTAGAAGCCTGCAACATGTTTGAAAGAGTTCCAGTATTAGGCTAAATATTCAAACCCAGACCAGTCACTAGCATACACCAGAAATCACCATGCTTCCAATAACTCCCTGAGCACCAAATATAGTTGTGTTTTAGATGAGGCATTATATCTTTCAATTTTCAAAGAAATTTAACAGACCATGTCTAATGTGGTGTGAACCAATAGCCCTCCCAGGTGCCACTCCATATTAACTGTCATTTTTCAGAGCAATATGCCATACGGTAGTTTGCCTACCAGCTGGATACTGGAGGCTATTGCAAAGTCTAATATATGTCATTCTGAAGAATATGTTTGGCTTTTAAATGGAGTCATTGTCACAGGGAAGTGTTCTATGCTTTCCAGATTAGGACTAATAAAATGAATGCTCCAGAACAGCTCCTGTGGTTTATGCAGAAAATACTATTTTAGCAGCAACGTTTCTATATCATTACATATCTCGCTATATTTTAGACACACATTATTGGTATTACTTTATACTTGCATCAATACTGTATAGGTTCTTTGTTTTGTTTACAGTACATCGTTAAATGTTTTTTGTTTCTGTTTTTAGTGTCATATTTGGATGTTGTTTTAGTCTTATCTTGATGCAAAAAAAGGTTTTACACCTGGAATATGGCCTTTCATTTGATCAGTCTTTGTACTGAGAGAAATATTTATAAATATTGCCAAATAGTGTAGTATTAAGAATTGCAAGTCTGACTTTGTTTCCTTCACAGCTGGAATAGACATGCCAATCAGGTTTGGCATGACAATGAGTTTCAAGGAGTTTGCAAGATAGCAGAAAGTTCCTTTTGTCCCGCTAACATTGCTGTCTGTTGAGAAGAAACAATGTAAGAATATTTTAAAGGCACAGATACACACCAACAACAAGGGAGAGATGTCTGTACTTTGTACTGGGGGAGCTTTTACCCATTTCTATGGTAAATAAAGTAATTTAAACGGCTGTATATTTGTCATATTTGCTTTGCTGATTTTTACCCATTTAAAAGCATTTGCCATAATTGTACTAACCCCTTATTTACCAAATAAAAGCCTTATGGGTAGCTGTAGTTGCTCCATCTGACTGTGCTGCTGTAACCTACCCTTTCTCTGCAGTTCAAATGAAAAGGGTTTTACACAAACCTTTACCCTAATATTAGTGAAATCAGTCATAACTTTACCTATATGCTATACCCAAGGTTACTTACTTTACATCTTAAAATAATAACTTAATACTGAAACTGTCAGTGGCCTGGATTTCTGCAGCATCCATTATACACTTGCATAGGAATCATTATATATAAAAACAAAACACTTGCACTGTTAATTTATTGTAGATGATTAAAAGGTGTTAGTACCCAAAATAAAGCATGTCATTAAGGAAAATGTAATCGTTCACATAGTGTTTTGTACATAATGACAGTGATCGAACATTATGACCTACGTTCTGGCCTACGTCAAAAACGACATGTTATTACCCTTTTAAGCAAGGGTCGGTTGTGTAGACTTTGCTACCACTACCACAGACAACGAGTCGTCCCACCTGAGGAAGCAGGGTAACTCCAGATGTAGCGTAGAAACCCATGTTACCGGCATAGCCAATAGCAGTTTTGAAATATACTTCTTGCATCTCTCAAAAGAGGGGTTGTCCTTGTGGGGCCCGGTGGGATTACTCGTTTGCTGATCCGGAGGTTAGGACCCCTTAAATCAAGTGAATTGGGCGGGTCCAGTTTCTACGTATTTTCATATCAAACGCTCCATTAATGCGCACGCGCAAGTTCTTGCATTTTTGTGTGTACTTTTTATGTTGATACAGTGAATCAGGGGGAGAGTTGATTCGCATGTTGCAGTCTTTCAAATAGAATTTGTAATCACTTTAAGTAGCAATCTTGTGATCCTCGCAAGTTGTAAAGTCTTCATTTAGAGGCGCTATGGCACCACGGTAAGATAACGTTAATTTTTTTTACGTATTATCCAGATGTTCTATTTACTCTAAAACTCATCGTTGCATAACTAAACTGCAAAAACTTTATTTCATCTTAGGCAGTTGATTTAGCATGCGCCCTTTCCAGCTCAACATATATTACTGCATGTACACTACATTAATCGAATAACTTCATTGACTAAGTCATCTGTCTAAACAAGTTAATAATATTTTCTCTGTGCGCTGTTTTGTGTTATTTTATTTCACGTCAATCACGCTTCACAATAAAAAAAATGCAGTGCACATTTTACAACCAAAAACCTTTACTCATTGTACTATTTATTGGCATTGAAATTAGCATTATTCTTCACTTTTTTACAGGGGTGTTGGGCTGTTTTATAGGGAAGAGACATTTTTTTTGTTTGTTTTTATTAATGATGTCTTAGTTCTTATTCGAGGTATTACAAAGTGCAAACAGATGTGGGCGATTGAATATACTGTAAAATGTAAAAGGTTCTTCACGTTTTACCTGAAACGTCGAAACTGCTTTGTATCACTAACAGTTCCCGATTACTAATAGCTTATGAGCTACGACTGTTTATTATTAATGAACATGCAGCATACATACACATTCCATATTGTATACTTAAGTGGTGGAGCAAGTTAGGCTATGTGTATTGTCCAGTACTAGTAGACTAGTCAGGGCCGGCCCTAGGCTTACGTAACAAAAGCGGTTTCTCCGGGCAGCTAGTGAGCCCCGGACTACTGAGGGAGAGGTGGCCCCCAAATGTAATTTTGCTTAGGGCCCCCAAAAGGCTAGGGTCGGCACACTTTTCCTTCTCTTCTGCCGGTCTTCGTTAACCTAAAGCCAGCTTTGTTTAAAATGTCTAAAAACGAAGCAACAATTATTTAGGAGCGTGAAATTCACGTTCAACTGGTTTACGTCTTACTTGTCATAATTAGCCTATTAGATAGCCTGTTGAATTTTTACTTATGAGAAATACACGCAAAGCAGGGAGATATATGAATGTCTCATTACACAAATGCGTTTCGGTTCCCAAAGTTCTGCAAAAAGAAATACCTTTCGTGGGCGATCAGTAGCCAACCGTCCAGCTTCCAAACTACTACTGTTTTTTTATCATTTTTTTAATCATTTTTTTTATCCGGTATTTATCTGGTATTTTATCAGAACTTTGTTAACATTATATTATTTAAAATTATTACCTTTTTATCTACAGGTCTGCGCTGCGATGCTTCGGATTCCTAGTCGTTCTGCTAGCAATGGTGTACCCCCCTCTTGATGCAGCGTATGTGTAATTATTAACATAACACGAGTTCTAGTTTGGATATAGTTGGTATTCTTTAAACACCTGATATATTCGTTTAACAATAACTCTTTAAGACGCCAAAAATTGTAATACAATAATTAATTTGAAGTATTCTTTGGTTTGTCTTTCAATTTGTCCTGGTCAAACCTCTTTGTTTGACCAGGACAAATTGAAAGACAAACCAAAGAATACTTCAGATTAATTATTGTAAGATGATGACATAACAGATTCCCATCAGACTCACTTTTTGAATGTCCACCTCTTTGTTTGTCGGCTTTTTAAAAACGTAATTTTGTTATTCTTTTCAGTTCAGTGTGTATACTTTACCTTTTATATTACTTTGGAACCGTAACAGTTCAAATAAGCAAAATAGAAGTTGGTCGTTTGTGAGACTGTGTCATAGACCTTTCTGTATTGTAATTATAGGTCGGAGAGAGTATAGTGAACAATATTTTTTACTTCACTTAGGGAATATAAGTTATTTCTTACAAATATATGTACTTATATTTCAGGACATTGTGTATCCCTGTTAATAATACAAATGAATGCAAACATAGTTTTAAAAACATAGCTTGTTCTGGGGACAGTTTTTGTATACACTGAACATAGGTGCAGGTTAAGTTGGGCCGCATGGAAAAGATACTGAATGTAATATTATCACTACCTTTTTAAAACCACCAAAAATTTAGGTTTTGCTAAGATTGTCCAATGAATCGTAACTTACCCATTAAAGCAAAAATTTAGACAATAAAACAGTATTATTACAGGATTTTCTTTTACTCCCCTGTTGTAGTCAGGCAGTGAACCAGGAGTTGTCAAACCTTTTTAACGAGCTCTGGAAGCTGGATACGAATCGCATGAAACCTGGCACTGACTATAGCATCTCTCTTCAGGTAGGATATGACTTGGGTCCCCGTGACTGGGTGACAACGGCTGGGAGTGTTTCCTTGCCTGCTCAGGAAAGACTCTGGTCCCTACTGAAACAATGGCTCCCTAAGATTTTGTTCTGCTTGTGAAAAATTCTGGTACCAACTGAAATAGTTTTCCTAATTAGATGCAGACCTAGCTTGAGTCATTTTGGCAAGTAGTAAATGTTGAGCTGTGTCCATTTCATCCACTCCAGGGCAAAGCTGGCTATGTCTCACAGGGCACTAACACAGCCAGAGACTATGCCTTGTCACCTCTCTTCTCCAATGTGGATGAGAACAAACTGAAGAGCATCACCACCTACTCCCGTGAGTACAAAGGGAAAACAACACAAAAGTAGATGCTATAATTATGTTCCTGTTTTTCTTACTTCTTTACAACGCTTTAAAAAAATATATATTTCTGTTGCTTTCAAAGGAGTTGAGGGGTTAAATGGTTTTCTATATTTACAGTGATTGTTAAAACCTCAAAAGGTCCAACCAAAATGTGACTTCCACTTACGCATATGATAGATGTGTACATTGGGTGTTTAGAGATCAATCAGGGTTTTTTTGAACAGTCTAATGACACGCATATAATTTAAATATATATTTCTGGTTGTATTCCAATCAAATTTGACAGGCTTCATGAAGCTGCTGGACAACTATGAGAGGTCAACTGGTGTGGCAGAGCACGTCACCACAGATGAGGTCACAGAGAACAATCACTTCCTGGATGCCGTTCTGGAAACGGAAGTTATGAAGGTACAACAGAACTTACCATACCTACTACACATATACCTATATATTGCTTCCAGCTGGTTCTGTGTAGCTCAGCTAGTAAGAGCGTGTCTGATGTTTAGTACATGATAGGCTCACATACTGTAATGTATGCACTAAGTGGTGTAGATTCGGGGGTGGGCTGTAGGGATATGACCCCCCCACTATTACAGGTAGGCATGGCCGTTGCAGTGAGTTTGATGTTGAGGGGAACACATTGTATATTTTTTGCAAAATTATTGCTAATTTTTATTGTGGATGGGGTTCAACAATTGGAGGGGCAGGCATTATTGTCCTAGTTATCATGACACAAGTTCCCTAACATGAAGTAATAACAGGCAAAGCTACATATAGGAACTAGTGATTTTGGTCATTGGTCATTGGTCAACAGATACTGTGTGAAACCCGACTCCAGAGAGTATTGACTTTTCTCCACACTCGCTACAATGTTCGGTTGGTGATATAGGGAACAATGCCGTACAGCTAATACAGTCTTGGTCAGAGTCTTGGTTTGGTCTACGTTTAAGAAACCGGCCCCTGTCCAAATGTCTTAGCGGTTCTATGTTGTTTCCTGTGTTTCCCCCAAGCATTGTGGCCCAGAGTAAGAACTCATGTTCCCTCTGAAATTGGTGCTATTTAAAAGCATGTTATTACAGCAAACCAAATCCCCCATTTTAAAGCCATTTGCTGTAAATTATCGTGCTTATGGGTGTACACTTTTAGACAGTTATTTGTTTTAGCTTACATTTCAGGGAAAGTTAAAAATAATAAATAATATAAATAAATAAATGTAAATATTAATTTGGTTTATATAATACGTACTGGACGTCAGGTCTTAGAACTTCATAATATTGAATAAATGGCCGGGTCTTAGGAGGATATATGGTAGGCATTCCAGGTAAAAGGCATTTCTTATCATTAGTTGTCTTAAAAATCTGGTATTTTTCATTGTTCTTTTCAATTTTTACTTTTCAAAATTTCTTTGCTCTAAAAAAACTGTCCGTTTAATTTCTGCCAACTCCTTATAAAGCAATTGCAAATTGCAAAACACTCCATGTTCACATTAATGTAATGTTCAAAATTCTTAAATCAGTGGTACCAGTGGTACAAATGTTTGCTATGTTGACCCTAAGAAATACGTTTTTAATACACAGTTTGTAACAGTTTTTTTGTCTATCTAACAATGCTAGTATTTACTGTGATAAGAATGGTGTGTGTGTGTGTCACCTGGTAAGTTTATGCATTTATGTTTTTCACAAAGCGTGTGCACAGGTATTTGGTTAGCAAGGGCCACTCACGCTCAGACCTGAGGACATTCAAGAGTCAGCTTTACACCATCTGGTTTCGCCTCTACCACAGAGACAGAAATGCTGGGTAAGAAGTCAAGAGTAGGCCTCAGTTTGTGCACATCAAAAAACAAACTTTTTGCAATTGAAACCTGTATTGCAGCATTGCAGCAACTAACTCTTTATAGTGAAATTGCAGGATATTCTTCTGACCTGGGACTTCTCCATTCCCTAATTGTCCACTTAAAATGGATTAGGTCTACCCAAAGAATCACATATTTCCACAGTCCCTGAAGGGGCACAGGCTGTGATGTTCTTCAGAACCTTGCTGCTGTATGATGCATGTAGCCTTAAGGACAAGTGGCTCCTATCCTCATGGTGCTGTCATATATTCAGGTCTAATGTAGTTTATTCTGCATCCAAAACTCACATCTGAATAATATTTTAACTAGATTCATAAGCTTCTAATAGTAGGAGCAAGTGAGTTTTAAATTAATTCTATAAAATTGCTGTTTATTTATTGGATCTGTTTCTCATTCTTCTTGTAAGCATGTCTTTGTGCTTTTTGTTCTGCATGTTGATCTTAATACCAAAACAAGTTATATTTCTAAGAATCAAATTGTAGCTTACATTGTCCACTCCCTTTCATGTGTTTAAGTCAGTTACATAATAACAATGTGCAAGGTGTTGTTAGTTTCAAAGTTCTTCTCACACCAAATATTCCAGTCCTCTATAGTTTTCAGTCCATGAAGGTTATATTCCTAACCCAGTTAAACACATTTATTGCTTTGTACAAGAACAGTAGGCTTTATGAGAGACTTTTTACATAACTGATCACTTTGTAATATTTACATTACATCTCTATCTATGATTAATAATGGACCTTTACATTATACTACAATATATGTATGCATTTATTTATGTATTGTTGTATACTTAACCCGTGCTTTTTGAAATGTCTGCCACTGATTTCTCTCCTGTAGCTTGGCTGTTTGAGCTTCTTACTTTTTGTGTATTGTTTCCATTTCGCAGTGAGGACTCATGTGGATTCGAGCATGTGTTTGTCGGAGAGACAAAATTTGGAACTGAGATTATCGGTTTCCACAACTGGGTGCAGTTCTACCTGCAAGAGAAGAGCAGGAATGTAGACTACAAGGGATACAAGTCCCGGGAACAGGACACAGTAAGTGGAGCCCCACCAGTCCTTTTCACAGCACAGCCCCCCGCAGCATTAATGTGTATGTCACATTAACCCACGGCATCCTGGTTACCAACCCACCCGAACCAACATCAACAGGTGGAAGTCCATTGGTTTAAATGGAAGCACAACGTTAAACGCAGTTGAGTGTGGGAGGGAATGCCGTCATCTGCCGCGCGTGGCAGAAGAAACTTGCCGCCAGCACTGAAAAACCTCTGCGTAGAGTGAATAGAGACCGGGTGTCGATTAAAAGAATGTCCACTGAAAGTGTGGAATATACAATTTTCCACAGATATCTTTGCCAACCGTATGAAGGTTTATTCGTCCACCAAGTAAATACAGTATTATATTCACTTATTTAACAAACGCGACCCTCACCCTTTTTGCACTACCTCTCACAGCCCGACGCAGATGATCACGTCCTTAACCTCCAGTTCAGCTGGCACGGCCTGGTGAAGCCGGTGAGTAGCAGCTTCATTGGGGCCAGTCCTGAGTTTGAGATGGCCGTCTACACCACCATATTTCTCCTCAACACTTATCGGAGCACCACAGTGGTGGTCAACGTGGACCAATGTCAGCTGGAGTTGGTGGTGATCAGACACGGGCAGTCCATTGGGACAGCCTTTCCCAAACTGCTCAGCAGCAACAACAGGCATCTGAAGATGTAAGCGGTTGGCTGAGCAAACACACACAAGCATAGATTAAAGCTTTGCTACGCACGTGCATAATCCCTTCTGTTGAGTCTTGACAGTGTTTGAAACGTGCATACCAAATGTTTATAAAATATCAATATAATTGACTGCCGTATATTCCTTTATAGTATGTGCAACACCAAGCCCATTTGAACGTTCGCTTCCATATTTATGTTGGGACTAACATGCGAAAAATACATGAGAACGTTAACATTTGCCATTGACTTGTGTAATACTAAACCTCGGTCAGGTTCGTGGAGTTTGCTTTGCAGTGATTTCCCAGAAGTCTTTCGCGCCAGTACTCTAATGAATTTTCCACTGTACTATTGTTCACTATATACGTTTGTGGTAGTGGCATAGCATTTCACTGGAACAAGGAGGCTGGGAATGCAAAGAAGTCTCGTAATGTAGCGCCTCATTCAAATGGGTTCAACTGCATACGTGTGAGGGAATGTCCTCACAAACTTAGCCTTTTCCTTCTTATTATCGTGCAACCATTTGGACAATTGTACTTTGACCGATTTCAATCTCAAGATTCAGAATAAACCCAATTTTCATCAAACTGGTGGCTATATCTTGACATTCTAGAAATGTGGTCCTTCCAAACATTTATTCATCTTGTAATATTCCTTGTTGATATGTAGGTCTACATAAATGTACCTTCCATGGCAAGACTTTTAAAGTAATGTGCAGTATGCCAAACTGTACACAAATATAGATAGAGGATGCGTCTGTATATACACTACCGTTCAAAAGTTTGGGGTCACTTAGAAAAGTTCTTGTTTTTAGAAAAGCAATTTTTTGGTCCATTAAATGACCTTGCAGTGTAGACATTGTTGATGTTAATGACTATTAGAATTCCAAATAGCAGTTTTTGTAATGGAATATCTACATATATCTACATTATCAGTAACCATCACTAATGTGTTTCAATGGCATGTTGTGTTTGCTAATCTAGGTTTATCACTTTAAAAGGCTAATTGATCATTAAAAAACCCTTTTGCATTTATGTTAGCACAGCTGTAAACTGTTGTACTGAAAAAAGAAGAAATAAAACTGTCCTTCTTTAGTATAATATCTGGAGCATCAGCAATTTTGGGTTCGTTTGCAGGCTCCAAATAGCCAGAAACAATGAACTTTCTTCTGAAACTCGTCAGTCTATTCTTGTTCTGAGAAAGGATCTTGTTTCAAGTGAGAAATTGCCAAGAAACTGAAGATCCTGTACAATGCTGTGCACGACTTACTTCGACAAAGCACCCCAGGACCATCACATTGCCTCCACCATGCTTAACAGATTTACACAACCTTATTTGATCAACTTTAAATATGTAAAGGTGTTGTTGAGGAATCTGAGTGAAATATAAAACAATATTGACTTAAACACAGATATTTTCCCACAAGATTCAATTTAAAATGTTTCTAAATAATATTGACGTCAGTGTCCAACTTTAACAGCACTGCAGCAATTAGTCAAATTAGGAAAGTATATTAGTGCCTTATGTCTATTAAACAATTGATCAAATTGACGTTTGTTTATACATCCATGTAATTAAGTCAGAATGAATAATTATGGAAATATGACCCTTTCCAATATAAGTTCCCAGAACAAACAAGTTGGACTGGTCGTTATGAATATTACATTAGTTTTAGAGGGGTCAAGATATCTACACGCAGTTTAATTTAGCTGACAATAACAGATATTTCTTATTCAGCAGAACAGCATTAAGAAGCCATGGGCTTCTCACAGAGGGGCGTAGTTTCGCTTGCTCGGATGCTTTACGGATTTTTATATGTAAAACATCTCACGTTTACATATTTTATTTGGACTGGAAAGGAAGAGCAAGGCAGGTGCCCTATGCCCCGCCCATGGCGCCGGGCTTGTTCGGGCTGCGGACATAGCCTACACAGAAAATGATTTTCCCGCACTGAAGGCTTGAAGTGACGTACTTCCTTCTCCATAAATGGTGCTGCATGCGACTGATGCCAGGAAGAAGTGAAAAATAATAGATTGTCTTCGGAAAAATGTGACTTCTAGATAGGTGAAATTTAAACTTTCGTGTGAGCTGGCTAGGTTCAAGTTGTAGCAATGTTGTGCGCGTCACAATCTTCGTTTTGATGTAGATCATCTTGTGGCACAACTTTCAGTTCGCCTTCCATCCCATCAGCTTTCAAAAGTTCTGCTCTCTGGAAAGACAGGTATTTAACATTGTTATGAAAGATTGGCTAAAGCTTGCTTGCTTATAAAGGATCTTTTTTTGTAGGACAGTTTCGTAATTTGCTCGATGATGTGATTGGTTAATCTGATACAAAAACATTTGCAACAGTGCTACATTCGGCTATATAAACTGTCATTCTATACTATTCTGTCTTCACTGTTTGGAGATTTTTTTTAAATTAATTGTTATGAAGATGATTGCCAATTAATCATTACGCCCGTTTGGGCCATGTTTACACAGACTGCACAATTGACATTGTTTTTATTCCGCTAATTGGTTTTATGACCAGTCCGCTCAAGTCTTCTCTAAATAGATCAAAATCAGATCTTATTTGTTCAGAACATAAATCTTAATCGAGCTTCCTATTTAGATGCACACACATCAAGATCGTAATGACCTGGCTGAGATGGCAACACTATGAAATAGGATGATCCAAGCTTCACTCGGTCAAATTAGTTGTCTGGATGCCACTCTTGTATTTTGAAACCTCTAATTGATTAAAAAAGGTTGGTACCCAACCCAAATGTCATGATGTCAATCAATGAGAAGGGTTGAATTAAACACGATGGTTGCATATACATTGTTTGATTACCCCACTGAGCACACGATTTGTACAATGTTTTTATTTTATTTTCAGAGTAGATGAACCGCTGGCAACTAGACACATTTTAAGGATTATACGTTAGTCAAAGCAGAAGTGGAGAGTGTACTGCAAATTCAGGTTTGTTGCAATTTCTAAGGTTGTCTTCTATAGGTCATCCTATAACTGGTATTGTGACCCACGTCCAGTTTCATACTGCTATTAAGCCTTGGATTTGTCTCCAGAGTCCTGAATGTAAATTTAGTACCTTAAGTTGTTTCAGCATAAAGCTGCAGTTGCATTTTAAATTATATTATCAATGTATATTATATGTTGTTCTGCAGGGGGATTGTTTCAAGACATCGGCCGCCATCATGTTCACAATTGTTACATGAAGGTGTAATATTCTAGGAGGCCAGTAGATGGTAGTGTAGCCAAGTAGCCTATTTTGGATGTGGAGCCCTTGGTGGAACCTACAGTTCTGGAAAAATAGGAGATCACTGCACCTTTTTCTTTTCTTGCCAAATAATTTGATGAGGATTGTTTTGGGTGAGGAAGAGAGGGGTTTAACTTGCAATGGTCTTCTTTTCAACTTTTTTGGCAAGGAAAGAAAAAGATGCTGTGGTCTAAATTTTCAATGAAAATGGACTTCTAAATAGAGACGGCTTGCTCTCACAAATAAATTGAGACAATTACAGAGATGGTGTTCATTTTACACAGTTCCAGTGGATTTATATACTATACCCATTAAATGACTAGTATCAGTATTGAGCATGTTTATTTAAAATAAATCCAATAACGTCTATGGAAATGTTATTTTAAAATAGTCCAACTGTTTTATATGACATTATCTGAATAAATCCATTTATTCTGGGTTATTGTTTAGCAGTGCTATAGTTTTCCGGAGGATTTATTTTATTTGTCATTTAGTAAATAGAAAGTTAATGATGATTAAATATAATATTCTTCCATCTTTAAAATATATTTTCATATTAATTACATTCATGCTTAAGTTAAAATCATTCTCACAGCCGTGCCGATCGATCCGTATTGCTGAACTTTATTCCGTTGCGAAATAATAATTCATTTTATAATTGTATTACCCATGTCCAAGACACTGTCACCAAAATGTGTAATATATTGAGACTATATAAACTAATGACCATTTGGCCAATTTGCTTACTGTTATTTTGACCTGTTATTTATTATACTGTACATATTTGGGTTGAGTAGTTTTACCACAATAATGTCTTGTTGGACCTCTATTTCTGCAATAATTTAGTTTTAATTGGTCTAAGACAAATATGGTTTATACATGCTCTTAAAAAGCAATAACATTTATTAACACAATAGACCATATGTAGCCGTAGCTTGACTTTTTAATTGAATAATCTGATACCAACAAGCTAGATAATGCTCTATAACGAAAGAAGCTTTTTCTACTGTCAGAGTCTTTTATGTTGTTTGGAAAGTCACTCTACTTGGCAACAAGGCTCTCCCTCATCCAACCTCCCTAGTCCCAATCTCTCTTTGAGCAAACAATATTTTGTTGCTTTGTGCCAATCGAGAATACAATAAAGATGCAACACTAAGTGATTTGTCATTAGTGCAGAGGTGGGAGGAGCGAACATACCCTTTAGCCTCTTCGGAAGTGTAGAAGGGGTCTCCATGGTGACGAACCTTCCGGTCAGTTCTGCATTGATCGACAGTCTGACCGCAAGAAGAGAATTAGGCTTAAGTGATTTCAATGTTGAAATGTGGGACTTTGTGATGCTCTATCAGCAACGTCTGTCTAGTAAAACGCTGAGTGCCAACATTGATACGACGAGTGTAACACTATCTATTTCACGTAAGGATAACTCTCTGGGGATACCTTGTGCTCTGGGGGAGGTGTGTAGCAGTGGTGGGATTCTAGCTGGATCTACAGAAGATGTTTTGGTCTCTGAGTTTTCAGGGGATTATGGCTGGACTGTTTTGGGAGGTGACTGAGGGAGCTGAGCAGAGCACTGCGACAGTGCCGGTGTTGGGGGACCTCTCTAATTAGATTACTGTAACCCCCATATGTGGGGCCACCTCTATCCCTGGTGGTCCCCTTACCCACCCCATCGCTTGGTCGGGGCCACTGGGAATCAGATCAGGACTGGGGGGACTAAACATTAGGCTGGGGAGAGTGTGGAGAATGCCCCAGCTCAAAGGGCATGTTAAGGGGAGGGCCACAAATCCTGTCAAGACCTTTTGTCGTAAAGGCAAGGATTTATTTGTCATTAAAACAACTAATGGGATCAGAGTAGCATCAAGTAGCATGATTATTGTAGAAGTTTGATTGTTGAAAAAAAATCCTCCTGGTCCCTTCTTTGTAGTTAGCTTATCGTTTCAAAAGCGTTTGTATAGGACCTGCGTCTGTTGATATTCAGAGATGTCCGAAGAACTGGTCCTCGTCAGCTGTGCTTGTGCCGTCCATCAGGCCCATGCTAAACTAATTAAAGTCAATTCGTCAACAGAGGCTACTGACCGACGATTCCCTCCCTCAACTCTTGGCTCAACTGGGTGGGTTTCCCTCCGTAGCCAGCTAGCGCTCCTGTCAGGCTGCTCATTCCACTACTGACAGGCGGTTGCTAGTCTCCTCACCATGGTTTCCTACAGACCCAGGAATCATGTTGGTGTTTGCCCTCCCCTTTGGAGTTAAGCCCCCGTGTTCAGGCTTGTTAAGTCTCTCTTTAGCGCTGGACAACTTTCTCCCCCCTTCGTCACAACGGAGTTGACCTCTGGAGCCTGTTTCAGCTGTTCACTCCCCCCCTCACCCCCCCCTCCCCACTTATGCTGATTTTAGTTTGTTTCTATGTCTATGTCCGTGCCAAATTTAAGAGAGAAATACAGAAGTGATGTTTCTTTTTTGTGTGGACGCTTCTCAGCAACATGGACTGGGTTTCTGATCAGCAACAGGGACTGAGGATGAGGGTAGGATGACCGGAGCAAAATATAGAAGCTCTTGCATAAACCCGATCCCAGGTGCTGCTGGTGCAGATCCTTCAAGTTCTGTAAGTTTCGAGGCGGAGCCGCTTTGGATCCAACATCTTGGTTCAGCACATCCCACAGATGCTCAAATCGGATTGAGATCTGGGGAGTTTGGAGGCCTGGGCAACACCTTGAACTCTTCCGCAAGCTCCTCAAATCACTCCCTAACAATGTGTGCCGTGAGGCGGGGTGCGTGGTCCTGCTGTAGGAGGTGAATGCCGTCAGGGAATGTGCCATGCAGGAGTGTACCTGCTCTGTAATGATTATGTAGGTGGCACGTGTCAAATGGACGTCCACGTGACTGCCAGGAGTTCCCGGCAGAGCATCACACTCCCTCCACTGACTTGTCGTCTTCCCACAATGCATCCTGGTAACATTGATTCCCTGGTAAACGGAGCACACATACATGGCCGAATCTTACTATCAGCTATGTTGACATGAAGGTAATTGTAATCGGTTACACTGTTAGGTAAGTATAGCAATGCGGAATGATATCAGTCAAACTATTAGGCATATTGATGATCTGAATGTTGATTAGGATGAAGCTGATTTGTTGACATGAATGTGCAGCTATGTGTGAGACAAGACCAGAACATTGTTCATTCTACTGCTTCATTTATTGTCCCTAATCATTCAATCTAAATGACGCCTGTCCTTCCCTCGTCTGCGTGGTTCACTGGAATGCCTTGATTAACAAAAGTCTAAGAACATCAGTAGACGCGTGTGACTTCTATTTACTAGCTGCTGTTCTGTCACTTCTGTATGGCGGATCAGGCCTTTGAATTGGGTTCTGGGACTGGGCCTACAACCGGGTAACTCGGCACCATCTGTTTGCAACCATAATAAATGTTGCTATGATTTATTGGTTTTACTCAGCGGTATCTTTCTGGGGGAACACGAAACAAAGCCAGTGACCTCAGCCTCCCACAACCCCTGTGGGTTTTAATAGTATTGCTGTGGATGCATCAGCCTGTCAGGACTAGATGTCGATAGTCTGCTGGTTAAAGAGATTAAACACCCTGAAAATGAACAGAGTTTTCCAGACTGAAAAAATATCAAAGTCCAGCTGCTGCTCCTTGTTAATGATGTAGTAGAGTGTTCTTGCTGAAAGAGAAATAGATACACCCTAGACCAAATAAAGGACATTTTTTGTGTGTGTAGTATCCCTTGAGTGTAGTGTAATCCAAAGTAGGTGAACCTCTAAATATTGTTGTACGATGATCCAGCCCTTCCCACAGTCCTGCATACCTCATTACACTCAGTTGGTCTTTATCCAGCCCTTCCCACAGTCCTGCTTACCCCATCACACTCAGTGGGTCTTTATCCAGCCCGTCCCACGGTCCTGCTTACCCCATCACACTCAGTGGGTCTTTATCCAGCCCGTCCCACGGTCCTGCTTACCCCATCACACTCAGTGGGTCTTTATCCAGCCCGTCCCACGGTCCTGCTTACCCCATC
>JACXGK010009152.1:7171-20703 GCA_016801125.1 Novumbra hubbsi
GTTAAAAGGCCAGTGCCAGATAACCTGGAGCAACCAGCGGTTAAAAGGCCAGTGCCAGATAACCTGGAGCAACCAGCGGTACATCACAGCATGTCCAATATGTATTGAGGTGCACAATCCGTAGTGATTTAGAAATGTACAGCAAAAACCATAAAACAAAACAAATGCTGGCTAAACATTGCAGCATATGAGGCAGAACAATCAAACGTCTCCAATTCATTACAATACACAAACAATGAAAAGAAAAAGACTCGGACAAGGCAATGGAACAAATGGAAAGAGGAAGAGCTAGGATGGTAATTGATTCAGAGTCACTCAGAGAAGGATTGTGGAAGTGAGTTCCACAGCCTTGGAGCGGCCCTAGAGAAAGCCCTGTCCCTAAAGCTACGTAGCTTGGACGGGGGATGATGAGCTGGAAAGCTGTCGAAGTGCGCAGCGACCGGAAAGGTGGGTATTGGGGAGCAAGCCGATGGAGGGTTTTGCAGGTGAGGCAGAATAATTTTATATTCAATGCACTGGGGACCAGGGAGCCAATGAAGCTCCCAGAGAATAGGGGTGATGTGCTGCCAGGACTTGTTGTGGGAGAGGAGTCTGGCTGCTGTGTGTTGGACCATTTGTAGCTTATGGACAGATGAAGAGTTGATGCCAGAAGGAAGAGTTGCAATAGTCAGGGCGGAAGGAGATGAATGCATGTATTTCAGATGCGTTACGGGTATGCCGGAGCAGAGGGACCACCCGGCTTATCAGGGCACAGTTCTAATGCCAGCATCCGTGATGGTGGGATGCACAATTATGGCCAAAATGATAGTCACAATTATTTTGCTCAATATTGAGATCACAATTATTCTTTGATTTCATCAGGAACATGTTTTTAGATACACAGCAGATGATACGTTTAGAGGGACTAGCTCTAAATATTTTAATTTTGACTGTGCTCTTTGTTGTATATTACTCTCATACTCTGGAATACTAGTTCCAAGTTACTGAGTTTGTTTACGTAAGATAGGTCATCCCGATCACCCGTGTTAATAGCTATACAGCATGACCCAAATACTGTAGACTGGCATGTTTTAGACTGTATCAAAACAAGACTGTGCTCTTTGTTGCATATTACTCTCATACTCTGGACTGCAGCTGCAACCTCCAGGAAACGTTTTCACAGTCTGTAGTTGTGAAATTTTGGTAATCCTGGTTATAAGGGAAATTACTAAAAACCTTAATATTATTACGGTTAGTTCCAAGTTACTGAGTTTGTTTACGTAAGATAGGTCATCCCGATCACCCGTGTTAATAGCTATACAGCAAGACCCAAATACTGTAGACTCGCATGTTTTAGACTGTATCAAAACAAGACGCGTAACAGTAAGTGTATAGATTTCGAAAACAATATCGTGTGCAATGCAAGTATGTTTGAGTTAAGAAAGCATGTTCGTTTCATCATGCGTACATCCGCCTTCAGCTAACCAAATCAAGGATGTGCGATGACAGAAATGTGCTGTATTATATTCATAAAATTACTACACTGATATCCTTTCGACAAAGTATATGTGTAGTAAATAGGTAGTGTTCTCATTTCGGATAACACCACAAAAACTTACATTGTACGTGTGGAAACAGTTTCCCACCGCTGTCACAACGTAGAATTCCCGGTGTTTCTTATGGTACCGTACCACGTGTGAAAGGTGATTCGAATACAGTCCCAATGCTCTGAAACCTGAAAATATAACGCTTCCCTTTTTACTACACACCGGCATATTTTAGATTATGATAGGCCACATGCAATGCTTTCTATATATTCTAGAAACCCTAACAGAATAAGAAATGTTAAACTAGAGAAAAGCGTTCCAGCTGTTCTTCAATGCTGTGTTTCATTTAAATGCGTTCGGTAGACAACATTTCCCATTGAATTCGTTCCTGGTTACATTGCAAATATACTCGTAATACGTGTATGCTATCTGATATATTATTAAAATAATAAAGTTTACGTATAGTTTTTGGTGTTGATGAATCAAAATATCGTTTTTGCAGTGTTTCTTATCAATCACAAGTTTATTATTGGCATGTAATCTTTTTTTTAAATAAGACAAACAATAAATACTGAAGTAATACGTTCAAAAATAAAAAAAAGAGTACAGAAACATTTAGTATCACATGGAAAAAAGCAGAAGGCTGAACCATATAAGTTATTCATCAAGTCTAGTGGGGCAATAAAAGTAACATCAAAAGAATAATTCAGACTAAATATCTAAATTATTGACTTATTCTTAATTTCTTAAGTCTTTAGAAATAAAAGTGTTCCAGCATTTGATAAGTTTGCATCGTATTTTCTTTTTTCCCTTCTGCTTACACTCAGACACCTGTGAAAATAAAGAACACAATCAAACACAACAGAATTTGTATAATATACATTATACATTAGGGTAGTTTGTACATTTGATACCAGTATAACCTAATCTGACTGCAAACAACCTACTATTGTTGAATATTTTAGAAATAGAAACAAAAAGGATGATTATGGAATGCATGCTCTAAATACTCACTTTTGAAGGATATCCCATTCTACACACAATATTCGTCAATCTATCCTTAACTTCACTTTTACTAGTAGGGCACTGAGACCCGTACAAAATGCACTCAGGCACAGGGTCTGTCTGCAGAGAGAAGTTAAATGGATCATGTTAAATGCAATTTGTTGGTGTGAGTAAATAAAAAACAAACATTAATTCAAAATAAAGCCAGTGAATGTTTTAAAGATTTACCGGGTGTTTCCTATTCCATTTTCTGCATATAGTCGTATTGCTCTGTGAAAGAGTATAGTGTTGTGTGAAACCTCAAGGTCAATATGCTGCATGCAATATCAAAAAGATAATTAACACACTTAAAGACACAAGCCTTTAAAAATTCAGCTTACCGTCATGTCATGTTCTGCAATTACTTCATTAAATGCCACACGCTGCATGTTTTGGAGACATTCCCTATTGCCCTCAACAATGTATACAGCAACAGCCAGGATGACATAACCTGCAATCATTTTATTCAACCCAGAGATCAATAAAACTGTATCCAAAAAAAGCCAGGAACATATTAATCAGTAATCAATATTAATCAATAACCAAAATGAATCAATAATCAATGACTGAGAAATTGGAATAGTTACCAAAATTAATTCATATTAAATACAATAATTTACCAATCAAATGTGCCTTGTCCATCTTTGTGGTAGTTTAACAATTCTGGTGAACTAGCATGTTTTATACTCTTGACCCATAAACTAAAATACAATGACAAACTCTGAGTCACAGTGCGCATCACTTTTTAAAACATTATCTAGCCAGCATCAAATAAATAGGACATCCCACTCGTATAATCCCATAATCACATTATCTACTGATCACTTTTTGCGGGTGCAATGTATATTCCACCACATGTAGTGATTCAAGAGGAGAATTCTGTGGCATGCACTTATCGAAATCAGTCCAAAGTTTTCATACAAACTGATCAAATGAAGAAGATAATTCACAAAAATGCATTGCCCACACTGAGCTCATGGCTGACATTTGAGAGTTTACCTATTTTGAGTTAGTCATATAACTTACCAACATTTCTGATGTATTTGGGCAAATTTAGTACTGGGCAGACTTAACAGGCAGCCTGAAGAATCCCCTTCCACTTGACCATCGTAGCAGCATGTAACGCTTTCTCTCAAACATAGCATCCACAGCAGAGACCTTTTCATCAAGTCATCTGGTATCCAGATGCCTATAGGGTATCTTCAGGTAAAGGTCTAGACTCTAGAGCCAAGCATACTTTGTACCTCCCCAGAAATTGACTCAAAAAAGTACCCATGAATCATACTTATGTAACCAAAGTTGAGGTACCTCAACTGAATTTAACTCATGTAAGAGAGAACGTGAATACCAATTGAGTAAAACACAGAGACCAATATTATTTAAAATTCCATATATTAAGCAAACCAGGTGCGGTTTGTGTTTAGTGAGTTCACCAGAAGCTGTAGTAACTAACAGGTTACAAGTGTGTACATTTGACTCTTTTTCTGTTCTAAATGTGGGTTAAGTACGTTAAATACTTCTTCATGCATTGGGGAGAAATATATAGAGTATATTGGGAGAGTTCCCTAATACGCCTGACACTTTGATAAGCTAATTTCCTGATGACTAGTAAAATCACAGCACAACCTCAAAATCCCCAAATAAATCTTTGAATTGTTTCTATCCAGATCTATCTTTTGCGTCATTTCTCAGTCCTTCCCACTTGCCAGGAAAGCAATGTGCATGATCTTTTCCTCACTAAATGCTGTCAGTCGACCTCACTGCAACTCCCCGCCAGGTCTGCGATTGCTCCTTTGATCCTTGTGTCTCTCCAACCTCACCCAGGGTCAGGTGGTGCTAAATAATGACTACGGGTGGAGGTGCACAGGGGGCTTAAAGTGATGTGGTCACAAAGATATTTGCGTTATTGTACACACCAACCTGCAATGTTACCACTCTGCACTGTTTTAACTGCACCATCCAGAAACAGAGTTATGCATGGTTTGAGACCTAGGAAGACCCCACCGCTGAGATATACAGTAAAGTATTCTGGAAAGTATTCACAGCACTTGTTACAGCCTTATTCCAAAATGGATTCAATTATTTTTTCCCCTCAAAGGGCCAAAAGTTTGTTTAATATTTTTAATACATTGAAAATATTAAAAATTAAGAAAGAAAATATGTACATAAGTATTCACAGCCTTTGCTCAATACTTTGTTGAAACACCTTTGGCAGCCATTACAGCCTCAAGTCTTTTTGAGTATGATGCTACCAGCTTGGTACACCTATTTTCAGGAGTTTCTCCCATTCATTTTTGCTGGACCTCTCAAGCTCCATCAGGTTGAATGGGGAGCGTCAGTGCACAGTCATTTTCAGATCTCTCCAGAAATGTTCAATCAGGTTCAAGTCTGGGCTCTGGCTGGGCCAGTCAAGGACATTCACAGAGCTGTCCTGAAGCCACTCCATTTTATCTTGGCTGTGCTTAGGGTCGTTGTCCTCTTAGAATATTCGCATGGATCTGAGTCCTTCAGGTGCCTTTTGACAAACTCCAGACAGGTCGTCATGTGCCTTTTACTGAGTAGTGGCATCTGTCTGACCACTCTACCATACAGGCCTGATTGATGGAGTGCTGCAGAGATGGTTGTCCTTCCGGAAGGTTCACCTCTCTTCACAGAGCATTGCTGGAGCTCTGTCAAAATGACCATCAGGTTCTTGGTCACCTCCCTGACACAAGACCTTCTCCCCCACTTGCTCAGTTTGGCCGGGTGGGGGAGAAGCCAACTCTGGGATGAGTCCTGGTGGTTTCAAACTTCTTCAATTTACGGATGATAGAGACCACTGTGCTCATTGGGAACTTCAATGCTGCAGAAATGTTTCTGTACCCTTCCCCAGATCTGTTACAATCCTGTCTCGGAGGTCTACAGACAATTCATTGGACTTGGCTTGGTTTGAGCTCTAACATGCACAGTCAACTGTTGGACCTTATATGGACAGGTGTGTGCCTTTCCAAATCATGTCCAATCAACTGAATTTCCACCAGGTGGATTCCAATCAAGTTGTAGAAACATCTCAAGGATGATCAGTGTAAACAAGATGCACCTGAGCTCAATTTTGAGTGTCATGGCAAAGGCTGTGAATACTTATGCATGTGCATTTGTAATAGAGTAAAAAAAAAAACATTCACACATTATTATTATGATGTATTGTGTGTAGAGTGTTAAGGAAAATGAATTGAAACAATTTTGGAATAAGGCTGTAACAAAATGTGGAAAATGGAAACACTGTGAATACTTTCAGGGTGCAAGGTATGTAAAAGGAAAATGGGAAGGAAGGTTAACCTGGTGATTGATTGTCATTTAAGCAGGATGGGGGTTGCTTGGCAGAGCCAGTTCCACTGTAAAAGCAGTGGTCTTGGATTTGTAGTTAATGAACTGTCAAATGCTTTTCCCAATAAAAGACTGACATTTATTTTCAATGATATACAAATTGTCTTAAACATCTCCCTACTCTGAGGTCTGTGAAGTCCCAAAACATTTACAAAAGTTAAGTACGTTTTTTAATGAAAATCACCTGTACAATCACCTGCGTAAATGATACTTGCTTGAGTACTACATAACTTTTAATTGCTTTTAAATGTATTGTTTACTCACAATGCACTCTAGATGCCAAAATGTGAACAACTTGATACATACCTAAGCACATACAACATTATCACAGTTAAAGCAAATAATTTAAAGACATTCTGTACATACAATTCTGAATAAATTAGCAAAATCCCTCCTACTAGTGCTAACAGAAACTTAAAAAAAGCAATTAGCCATTTTTTACAGTTAGATAAGAAACAAAGTCAACAGAATAATGAGCGTCAACATGATTTAAAGACCAACTGACCCTTTCCATAACAGACGCCACGACAAGTTTGAAGGACGCAAGATGTATATTTCCATCTCTGACATTGGGGAATATTTATTGATGCCATGCATTATTAACCATAACTCAGTGCTGACCGTTCTACGAGGGACACCAATCTCTACAAACATTTGAAATACCCTTCGGGAAAGAACAAATCACATAGTTCTTTTTGGGGTATTTCTTGAAAAAGGGGAATGAGCACGACCCAAATTGCTTGAAAAGGAGCAGGTCGGGAAACAAAGGGCAGAGGCTGCCGGTCGAATTCCTTTCTCCTCGGGGACGAACCGCAGGCGTGTTTTTCCTCAGGCGCTCTGCAGCCAGGTGTTGTAGATGACTTTGGTGATCTGTAGCACGGCCGCGTGCAGAGAGTACTGCACCACGACGGAGCCGAAGCCCTTGTAGAACCCCAGGGTCCCCTCCTCTCGCCGGATCACGTTCACACAGTCCCGGATGCCTTCGTACTGCGTGTTGATGGGCAGGACCTCGAAGCCCAGGTCCGTGTTGTCGATGATGGTGCGCGTGCCCTGGATGTGCAGCCGGTGAGTCACCGTCTCCAGGGGGTAGAGGAGCACGTCGGCGCACAGGCTCGCCGCGAAGCTCGCCGCCAGCTCCGGGAAGTAGGCGTCCAGCATGGTCTGGACCGTCTCCGAGCCGTCCGCCGGCTGCTTGGCCGGGCTCCGGCGGCGCAGGAGGAGGAGCACCAGCTTCTGCACGGCGGAGCTCACCACGTAGTGGAGGAGCCCGTGGAGGACGGTGGGCAGGACGAGGCCCCACAGGGGCAGCAGGCGCTTGCTGTGGGGGATGCCCATGCCCACCACCCGGCCCACGCCCTCCCTCACGCAGTCCAGGATGCCCGGGTTGTCCCGGATGATCTCGCTCTGGGGAAACGGGGGCACAGAGGCGGTGCCGTCACAAGGGGACTCGGCGATCGCGTGGTTAAGAACGTCTGAGAGCGTGGTGCGCCAGGCCTGCCAAGCTAACGGGGGATTTGGGTACATTTCCTTTTCTACTAAAAGGTTGAGTTCCCTTCAGATCCTAGTAAGCTATAGACAAATGCTGAAGACAGTGGCTGGGAAACTCACCCCAAAGTCAGTTAGAAAGTGAAAGGGATTTCTTGAAGCGATAACAACAAAGAATGTGCTGTAAGACCAGAAATTTGGTGGAGGTGTAAGATACCAACAGAAACAGATAATCATTTTTAGATGTAATACTTATGGACACTGACCTGCACAGTTTCAACGAGGCTAGCTGAGTAAAATGGCATGGCAACCACATATGTCAAACTAAAAAGGAAAGAGATTCACAATGACTGGTCAAAAGATCAAACATTAACCGGAACAAAGATATAATCAACACAATCTGATAACTGTCTGCTAAATGTAAAGTCCCTTCTCGTTTATAGTACAGTTTATATACAGATATTTGACCTTTTATGCCACGGAATTGCAAAGATGTACCTTTTCAGAACCAAATGTCCAATAACTTGCTTTGGGTTCCATTTGTGGGATAGCTCCCTGAGGGCAGACAAACAAACAGGCCTTGATTAACAGTACCAGGTCTATAGTTGTTAGCTCATTGAAAATGTTCAAATTATGTGACTCCACATGACAGTGATTTTTAATTCAAAAAGGCCGGTTTGAAGTAGTTATTGAAGCATACATCGTGGTTGTTCCCTGTTAGATATGGCCTCCCCAATTGGAAGTCCTCTATATCATGTGGCATGCCATTTTGGCATCATTGTTAGGCTTTATTTTGAATGGAAGCTTTACACCTATAGTTAGTTCTATGAGTATGAGTCTTCTGATCTTTCCATATTTCACATCATTCAAATCTATGATTGAAATGGATATAATTATGATTTCTTTGTCAATAATCTTTACAAATATTTCTGTAATGTCATTGTGGAATATTACGTAGGTATTCAACTCCCTGAGTTAATACGCGTTAGAAACTCTATGTGGGCCAATTATATTGGTATCCTTATTTGAACCAAGTTGTTCATGGCAAGTATACAACAGTGACATGATGTACAGGTTGAATATTTGGGTTCTTTCCTCTGTTAGTTGAGTGGTTCCCAAACTGAGGTGCTAGGACCCCCGTGGAAACATGGCCAGGGTATACTTCAGAAGATTCACAAGAGTATTTGCTTACTGGTAAAATGAGCATAACAAGCTACTTGGGACAGACTAGGCATAGTAACATTCATCTGGTGATTCAAAAACAAGAAAAAGTTCAGAAGCACTCGTTAAGGTAAACATTTTTCTTTCTAGTCCCACGTCTTTGTAGTTTTAGCTGAGATTTTACTTCGGAATGTGCCCGTGGGACAGACTTCGTATGCATGATGGACAGACTTTGTATGCATGATGGACAGACTTCGTATGCATGATGGACAGACAATGTGTAATGTGACTTGTCCTCCTGAACTCCTTTAGTCTTGGGTGAACGGTTGTGAGGAACGTGATTCATGTTTTAGATTTTCAATATAACCCACGTGGTTCCCATTTAGAAAGGCAACGTGTTGCTAGGACGTCAATTGACAACGATAGATGGCTACTGGCGTTGGGCCCCGCCCCCCCTTACCGTGGCAGGGGCGTGCATTCGCTGATGATGCCCTCTGTGCCCAGGGTGACCCCCTGCACTACGAAGGTGCTGCCCATTCCCTTCCACAAGGCCTTGGGACCCTGCGGGCAGAACATACACAACGCTGTACCAGCCTGGAAAACGAAATTGGAGCCACAAAATGTCATGGGGTCTGGGCGTGGCGGGTTCCTCCAACGGGTTGAAAGCATTTCTTACCTGACTCTTGGTGACGTTATACATCACGCTGATGGCTGTGAACGGGGAGAGATGGTAACAGCTGGCGTGATAATTAACCTGGAAGCCGCAGAACAAACAGAATTACTATAATATTTTATTGAAATGTACTTTGTTAGTACTTCAAATTTGTTAATACTTCAAACACACTAGGTGAAACCTAGTTTCATCCTAATGGTCCACTATAACACACCCAGGAAAACTGATTAATACACTATATGACTAAAAGTATGTGGACACCCCTACTAATTAGTTCAGATGTTTCAGGCCCACCTATTGCTCACAGGTGGATAAAATCCAGCAATAAATCACCATCGACAAAAACGTGGTCTTGTTTTGAATAATAATAGCAAGCATCTTATTTTCCATTTTGAATGCAGAGCCCCAAAAGTAGTGAGGAAAATTTTTTCTCACAGTAATAGAAAGACGAAAACATTACCGTCACCAAGAATGCTGTTGAGGTTAAGGGGGAGATCCTTGCAAAGCCACAAAGATTGTAAATTTAATCCATATCTGTTGTAAATCTCAGTTAGTATTACGAGCAGGCCTATCGAAACTGTGATACGTCTAGTTATTCTAGCCCTGGGGAGCCAACATTACCCAGATATCAGTTGAAGTAACTTGGAAGATATTAGATGAAAGAAGAAAAGGGAAATGTACATTTTCGGACACAAAAAAAGGATTTTGATTTGTGGTGGCTGGCAATTACATTTAAGAGTTACAAATATTTTGTTATTCAATAAAACCAGAATTGTTAGGAAAGTGTGAGAAGAGTGTTTTGCACAACTACCAGTGTGTTTTTTTTCCAACACTCACTTTAAATGGTAGTACTTTGATAAAAACTGATGGAATTATTTTTCTCTGACCAACTAGATTATAGAAGGAATAAGTGACGTCTTGTTTGTGACATAAATCCTACGGTTAAACACATATTGCTAAGTGCCTGGGTACAACAATTAGCTGTGGTATATTGGCAATGCACCACAAAACCCCAAATACGCCCTACTGTCTTTAAAACCAGTTATCAGATGTAATTAGAACAGTAAAATGGTATGTGATATCATACCCGTGGTATACAGTAATACATCACCGCTTTCAGCCATTTACGGATTCATACCACCTAGTTCATAATAACTTTTAGGCTTTCATACTATTACACAATGCAAAAATGATAATATATAGATTACATAAATAACTAATTAATAATAATAATATTATCATCAATCTTTTAATTCGAGTGACATGCAAATGTTAAGATGACACAAGTGCAACACGTGTTTGTGTGTGACTTTTTAGAGGGAGAAGTAGAGGTTGGGTGTTTTACATGAGTAACCTCCTATGTATATTTAGCAGTTAGGAGTGTTTTCTAATTAACTTGACCGTAGCAAATGAATCATTGGTGCTGTGGCCTCTTCCACAAAACAAATATGATATTTATAACTCCTCAATAATATTCTGTCCCAGCAAAACATTGACCTACACAATTTAGCTGTAAATGTGGATTACCTGACTGGACAGATGTGTGGTATTTATTGAAAGTATGCAAGTAGCCTAGAGGCCAAACTGAAATGTTTCATCATCGTGGTAACCGATATTCTTAACGTGTACAAATACCACTCTGTAAAAAAAATCTATCACATGTTGGATCACACACTGACACACAGATCACATGTTGGATGACACACTGATCACATGTTGGATCACACACTGGCACACGGATCACATGTTGGATCACACACTGACACACGGATCACATGTTGAATCACACATTGGCACACAGATCACATGTTGGATCACACACTGGTACGTGTATCACATGTTGAATCACACACTGGCACACGGATCACATGTTGGATCACACATTGGCACACAGATCACATGTTGGATCACACACTGGCAGACGGATCACATGTAGAATCACACACTGGTACATGTATCACATGCTGGACCACACGCTGGTTAATGTATCACTTGTTGAATCACACAGATCACATGTTGGATCACACACTGGAACATGTATCACATGTTGGATCACACACTGGCACACGGATCACATACTGGCACACCGATCACATGTTGAGTCACAAGCTAGTACATACAGCGGGTGAAATTAGTATTTTTCTCACTAAATATATTTCCAAAGGGGCTGTTGACATGAAATTTTCACCAGAAGTTGGTAACAACCCAAGTAATCCATTCAAAAAAACCAAAGTAAATAAGATAAAAAATTAGGTTATGTGTAATAATGTGAAGTGACAGATAAAAAGTATCGAACACACCAACTGATATTTATTTAATACTTTGTACAAAAGACTTTGTCGGAAATTACAGCTTCAAGACACCTCCTGTACGGAGAAACTAGTCGCATGGATTGCTCTGGTGTTATTTTGGCCCCTTCTTGAAATGTTTAAGGTTCCGTGGGCCTCTTCTATGCATCTTGATCTTCAGTTCTTTCCATATATTTTCAATGGGATTAAGTCAAGTGATTGGCTGGGCTATTCTAGCAGCTTTATTTTCTTTCTTTAAAAACATTTGAGAGTTTCCTTGGCTGTGTGTTTAGGATCATTGTGTTGCTGAAATGTCCACCCTTGTTTCATCTTCATCTTCCTGGTAGATGGCAGCAGATGTGTCAAGAATGTCTCTGTAAATATGCCCATTCATCCTTCCTTCAATTATGTAAAGTTTGCCAGTACCATTTGCTGAAAAGCAGCCCCACACCAGGATGTTCCCACCTCCAAACCTCACTGTTGGTATGGTGTTTTTAGGTTAATATTAGTGCCATTTGTCCTCCAAACATGGCGTGTATTATGGCATCCAAACAGTTACATTTTCCTCACATCTGACCACACTATATTCTCCCAGTATTTCACTGGCTTTTTCAAATGTTGTGCAGCAAACTTTAAACAAGCTTCAACATGCTTTTTTCAAGCAATGGAGTCTTGCGTGGTGAGCGTGCATACAGGCCATGGCGGTGGAGTGCTTTACTTACTGTTTTATTTGAGACAACAGTACCTGCTAATTCCAGGTCTTTTTGAAGCTCTCCACAAGTGGTCCTTGGCTCTTGGACAACTCTGATTATTCTTTTCACTCCTCTTTCTGAAATCTTGCGAGGCAAGCTTTTGGTGAAATGATTGTCTTTCCACTTCCGTATTATGTCCCCAAGTTCAGCAGCTTAGAAATGCGCCTGTAACCAATGCCATTGTTATGTTTTGCAACAATTAGTTTGCAACTGTCATGATTACCCATCATGAGATGTGTCTTGTGTGACACCTTGGCAATGAGACCTTTTTGTAGGCCACCAGTTGGGACTGAACCAGCTGATATTAATTTGCACTGACAAGGGGCTGGATTGCTTTTTAATTACTGATAGATTTTAGCTGGTGCTTTCCATCATTTTTTGCACCTCCCTTTCTTCATGTGTTCAATACTTTTTTCCTGTGTCATTTCACATTATTATATATAACTTAATTTCTGAACTTACTTGCTTTGGTTTCTTTGTATGTGTGGATTTCTTGGGTTGTTACCAACATCTGGTGAAAAATGTATGTCAATAGCACCTTTGGAAATATATTTACTGAGAAAAATTGCGACATGTTTAATACTTATTTCACTCGCTATATATCGCATGTTGGCACTAGAATGCATGTTGTACCACACACTGGTACAAGTATCAAATGTTGGATCACACGCTAGTACGTGTATCACATGTTGGATCACACGCTGGTACGTGTATCACATGTTGGATCACACACTGGCACACTGATCACACACTGGCACACTGATCACATGCTGGCACACAGATCACATGTTGGATCACATGCTGACACACAGATCACATGTTGGATCACATGCCGACACACAAATCACATGTTGGATCACACACTGGCACACAGATCACATCTTGGATCACACACTGGCACACTGATCACATCTTGGATCACACACTGGCACACTGATCACATGCTGGCACACAGAACACATGTTGGATCACATGCTGGCAGAAAGATCAAATGTTGGATCACATGTTGGATCACACACTGGCACACTGATCACATGTTGGATCACACACTGGCACACTGATCACATCTTGGATCACACACTGGCACACTGATCACATGTTGGATCACATCTTTGATCACACACTGGCACACTGATCACATGCTGGCACACAGAACACATGTTGGATCACATGCTGGCAGAAAGATCAAATGTTGGATCACATGTTGGATCACACACTGGCACACTGATCGCATGTT
>JACXGK010009153.1:0-20582 GCA_016801125.1 Novumbra hubbsi
TGCGTTACTACGTAGCTTTTGGCTTTCCAGCCTTTATTAGTGATCTCGATATATATATATGTATATATCTGTACATCAGCAAATCAACTCCTTGGCGTTCCCACTACGAATCAGTCCATCGATTCAGTTCAGGAGTTGCTCCCTCAAGTCGTGCGTTTGGATCCTCACCACCGCCCTGTTCAGGCACAGCCCTTACAGTGGGTCGTCAAAAAAACACTGCTTGAGAAGTGTTAGTGATCAGATGCAAGGCCTATATTCGCTACAGTGTGCCCTGATCTTAAGGGCTGAAAACTCTGAAATTGTTTATGTAGAGATGACTTTGCTTGGGAGTAACAAACTCTAAAGCAAATTAAATTCCTTCACTTGGAAGATTTTCTGTTATTTAATAATGTGTTTCTGGGGGTACATTGGCATTTTACTCACTTAGCAGGGTACTATGCTGCTCCCCTGAGGTAGGTGTCCCCCTGTTCTTCTCTATGGAAGATTATATCATATGATCACATACAGTAGGGAGAACAAGTATTTGATACACTGCCGATTTTGCAGGTTTTCCTACTTACAAAGCATGTAGAGGTCTGTAATTTTGAACATAGGTACACTTCAACTGTAAGAGACGGAATCAAAAAAATCCAGAAAATCACATTGTATGATTTTTAAGTAATTAATTTTATCTTAATCATCTAATTGTGCGTCTGGATGCTAATTTTCCGACAGCGGAATATCCCTCCTGTAAATGTGTAACCACTGTGTTAACAAGGCGTTCATGGTGTATCAAAATGAACATTTATAAGAGAAATCAATTCTTCCACGGGTAATAACAAGAAAAAGTGTATCTCTTTTCCAGACGAGGTAAGAGTCACACATAGGGCCGGGGCAACATAAGCGGCCCCTTAGGGCCCCTGACTGCCATTGTGCCCCGGAACACTTAAGAAAATCAAGTTTTGCATAGAGCCCCCAAAAGACAAGGGCCGACCCTGGGTAGCATAGATAATAGGCACTGTTCAGTTAAATATTGCTCCAAAAAATTAAGAGAACACATAAATAACAAATTGGGTTCCTATGAACAAAGTATATTTATAACATAAATATCAATATCTGTAATTTGCTAAGAACAAAATGACTTAACAAGGGTGAATAGAAACCAAAATCACAGAATGAGGGCTGGATTCAAACTCACATCGAGAATTTAAGTAAAAAATCGAAATTGGATTCAAGGCTGCGGAGGAACCAGGAAAAACCCAGGGCCCACTGCATTAGTGTAGGTCTGAGGATTTCATACCGGTATCTAACAGCAGTCAAGTTACTCTAACAGCATTCAAGTTACCTAGTATGCAGAAATCTGTGCAACTTTGCACAATATGCCTGCCCAGCCCCTTATAGACCCACCGCCAAACAGGTCATCCTGGATGATGTTGCAGGTAGCATAACGTTCACCACAGCGTCTCCGGACTCTTTCACATCTGGTCAAACTCTGGTAATGAATGTCTCTGTCAGTACATCACTCTGATATCATATACCATAAAGTGGTTCAACCTTTAAATAACAAAATATACAAAACACTTCTATTCAACTTCTACCTAGCTTTGGTCACAACTGAAGGACCTATTAGTTAAAAGACAACAATAACACCTTCAGTTGTGGTCAAAACTAACTCCCACCCAGAAAGGTGTAATAGAAACCTTTTCTCAAACAGGATATGAATGTGTGTCAAATAACCAAAAACTTCTCTAGGTTTTCACTGTCCACAAAACATTATTTATTGAAGAAAGGCACAAATTACATGCAGTGATCAGTGAATAAAATAATAAATCACAACGTTATAGTGGAAGTGCTGTAATCAGGCTGGGACTTATTGGGGATGGTAAGCTGTATCCCTTCATACTGAAAAACAATGTGGATATGACTGAACATCTGTCCCTCATAAACACGTTATTATCTTCATATCCCTACTACAGATACTGACCTCCAGTTCATCTGACCCACTAGGTGGTTTTACACACAATATAATCCAATTTATATGGCCATATATTAAATACCCATACCTAATTAATTACACACTAATACAAATTGAGGCAGGCCCAGGCTAGGAAGAGGGGAATGAAGCAGAGCACCAGAGAGGCAGGTCACCGGGGCTAACAAAAACATTTTCATTTCGGACACTGTAAACCAAACTTCACTTGAAACCCCAAAATATCCAACTTAAAATCTAACTTAAGAATAGGGGCGCCTCTCTTCTCCCTCACGGTCCCAGAGGTTCCTTACGTCAGGGGAAAGATACAGATCGGTTAGAACAGGCTTTGTGGTTTCGAGTACCTTCTTTCCTGAAGGCTAAGCCCAGTCTGCCATGGGGCCCTGGTTCCTGCTTCCCTCCAAGGTTTCTCCTTCCACTCGGCCGCTCTGCTCCCTGGTTGTGTGTCTCTCCCTCTCGCGTTGGAATATTATACCATATGATCACATACAGTGGAGTAAAAAAATATTTGATCCCCTGCTGATTTTGTATGTTTGCCCACTGACAAATAAATTATCAGTCTAAAATTTTTATGGTAGGTCTATTTGAACAGTGAGAACAGACAGAATTGATTTGCATTTTACTCAGTGCAATAAGTATTTGCAAAACATGACTTAGTACTTGGTTTCAAAACCCTTTTTGGCAATCACAGAGGTCAGACGTTTCTTGTAGTTGGCCACCAGGTTTGTACACATCTCAGAAGAGATTTTGTCCCACTCCTGTTTGCAGATCCTCTCTGAGTCATTAAGATTTTTAGGCTGACGTTTGGCAACAGCTCCCTCTACAGGTTTTATGGTATTAGGGAGTGGAGACTGGCAAGGCCACTCCAGGACCTTAATGTACTCGATTTTGGTCTCATCTGACCCCAACACTTTCACCCAGTTCTCCTCTGAATCATTCAAATGTTCATTGCAATGTTTAAGTTAATAATACTGCTGATTAAATGGTCCCAATACTTTGGGTGCCCTATTTATTTATCTATTATTTTGTACCATATAAAATACCATACATACGAAATGTTTTGTTTATAAGCGTTGAAACCCACATGTACAGAAATATCCTCAAATAAAAGCTAAAAATCTGTAAAAAAGAGGATCACATGGTCACTAACATTTTGAAATGGTGTTTAATATTACTAGTTTGCTTCTCCCTAGTGGACGTTCACTGAATTACAGCCACTGGGCACCTCCTTGAATTTTGTTGTAAAATTACCCTTCAACCTAAGGATCTGCACCTCACAAGAAGATATAGCAGTCTAGTATAGGAGGCAGCAAGAATGTCAAGTAGGGCAACATGGGGTAACACGGCGGGGATCTGGCGCTCGACGACAAGGTGTTTTTTTCTCACAGTTGAAGTGTACCTATGATAAAAATTACAGACCTCTACATGCTTTGTAAGTAGGCAAACCTGTAGGCAAACCTGCAAAATCGTCAGTGTATCAAATAGTTCTCCCCACTGTATGTACTCTCATTCAAGCAGCAGCTTTCTTCTGTCATATTCTGCACAAGGAAGTCAAGCTTAATATGGCTATGAGAGTCAACATATGGGGCATTAACTAAAATTGGGTTGGTTAATCTTAGCGCTGGATCACATTTGATAGCAATAAAAAAACACTTGTTGGCCACCTGTCCTAATTGTCTAGTAAGGTGTTTACCCACCAATAGCTAACTTCAATCTGACTAAAATGTGAAATTAGTATAAGAGGAAAAATTGGTGTAGCAGTGATTAGCAGTGATTCCTACAATGCTCACAGATGCAAATACCCTAAAATTCAAGCTGATAGTCCAAAACGTTTGCTTTTGTTCAAATACTCATGGAGTGCACTGTATACTACGATTATACTTTAATATTATTTGCTTGTCTTACAAACATGAAGCAGAAAAAAATATCCAGGGACAATATTAAGAATGAATTATAACATAAAATGTTTACCTACCAGTAGTCATGAGTCTGGTGCCATTGCTGAATACGAATCTCTCTTCATCTTGGTTTACACAGTAATACACTCCACAATCATGTACTGTCAAATTCTTTATTATTAATCTATATTCTGGTAGTAATTAATATTTCTCACTACAATCACTGATAACAAAAGGGTTCTATATTTTCACTATTAGTAATTTTTTAAATAGCCAAAGGAGGCTGTGCTTGACGATGTATAAACCAGTAGACATCAATTGATTTAAGCTGTATAGTGGTAGTTAAACTGCAGTGTCATATCCTGGCTGGGGCCCCAAGCCTTCTCTATGCCTTGGGGCTCACCCCCAGTCAGGACATGACACATAGAGAGGCCTCTGGCCTTCTCTATGCCACTGTGGGGTCCCCAGTCAGAGCAGCTGTGTTCAGTTGTCTCTGATTGGGGAGCCTACTTAGGCTGAGGGTTTTCCACACACAGTGTGGTTTATTGTTTGTGTGTTTGTAGCTCACAACGTTCACGGTTCTGTTTAGTTTCATTTCCAATTCACTGTGGATACTATACACGTTTTTTCTATATCGCTTGGTTCTGTTTTGCTGTGTAATCCAGCACCTTTACTTTCGCGATTAATGTTCGAGTGTAGTTCGTCCTTGTGTTGTTTTGGAATAAACCCACATTTACTTTTGAAGAATGTCTGCGTTTGGTTCCGCACCACACTCAGGACGTGACAGAATAAACCACCCAAAGGAACCAGCAGCATTCGACGAGCAGCGTCGGTGGAGAGAGCAGTGCACCTGGTCTGGAGACTGGGGATCCGACTCTCTCTCCTCCGATGAATCAGGGGCAGAATACGAGGACTGGGATCTTCCGGATGATGATCCAGGCTGGGGTGTCAACAGGGGGGTGGACAAGTCCACCTTCAAACCGAGTTCCATGGGTTACCTCGGCAACCAGCACGGCCGCATCCCAGGGGCGCCCCCAAATGTTTTTTGGGGGGGGGGCTATCGGGGCTTCCTGGGTTTAGAAACACTTCAAAAACATAAGAATTATATACGTATTTACTTTTTGTCTGTATACAACCAGCAGAGAAATGTATGAGATATTTTACAGAAGAAACGTGTCTTACAGATCATACAGGCACCAATCAATGACATCCTCAAAGCTTTGATGAATTTTCAAGACTGAATTGAATTCCTCGTTCAAACGTTGACAAATGACACACTGTAAAGCCTCTACTGAAAATATCTAATTTGGATCCAGATTTAATAAAGAATTATAGGCCAATATTGAACCTCCCCTTCCTTTCCAAAATCTTAGAAAAATCTGTTTCTATACAACTTAATGGCTTTTTGAAGACAAACAACATTTGTGAAATGCTCCAATACGGTTTTAGACCCCATCATAGCACTGAGACTGCACTTGTGAAGGTGATAAATGACCTTCAAATGGCATCAGACAAAGGTTCTGCATCTGTCCCCTTGGTTCTTGATCTTAGCGCTGCTTTTAACACTATTGATCACTCCCTTCTCTTGGAGAGATTGGAAACCCATGTTGGGCTACGCGGAAAAGTTTTAGCCTGGTTTAAATCTTATTTATCTGAAAGATATCAGTTCGTATCAATAGATGGCATGTCCTCTGTCAAATCAAAGGTATGTTTTGGTGTTCCTCAAGGCTCAGTTTTGGGGCCATTACTATTTTCCCTATATATGCTGCCCCTGGGTGATGTCATCAGGAACCACAATGTAAATTGTCACTGCTATGCTGATGACACACCGCTAGATATCTCAATGAAGCATGGAGAGGCCCCCAGAATAGCAACTTTGGAACCATGCGTCTCAGATATTAGGAAATGGATGACTGATAACTTTTTGCTTTTAAACTCAAAACAAAGAGCACTGTTGGGAGATCTCACAATGAACCTGGACGGTTGTATAGTCATATCCCAAAAGAATGTGAGAAACCTTGGCGTCACCCTTGACCCTGACCCTTTCTTTCGATGAACACATAAAAAATATCTCTAGAGCTGCTTTTTTTCATCTTCGGAACATTGCTAAAATACAATTTTTTTTATCAAAAGCTGATGCTGAAAAACGAATCCATGCTTTTGTTACTTCCAGACTAGATTATTGCAACGCTCTAATCTCTGGTTACCCTGATAAATCAATGAATAAACTTCAGTTAGTGTTGAATACGGCTGCTAGAATTTTAACTAGAACAAAACAATTTGAGCAAGTTACTCCAGTATTAGCGTCTCTACATTGGCTGCCTGTCAAGGCTAGGGCTGATTTTAAGGTTTTACTGTTGACCTATAAAGCAGTACACAGACTTGCTCCTGCAAATCTCTCTGAAATGATCCAGCCATATATACCTACACATAACTTAAGATCGCAAGATCTTACAATTTCTAAACAAACAGCCGGAGGCAGGGCTTTCTCACATAGAGCTCCGCTACTGTGGAATAATCTGCCAATTACGGTTAGAAATGGCAATTTTTAAGTGTCTACTAAAGACGCATCTTTTCTGCCTGGTTTTTGACTAGTGTAGCCTGGCGCAGCGGTTGAAGGGGATCGGAATGGCTCGATACTATCCACCCTTGCTGTCTTGCTAGGTGGGCTCTCATCTCCACTGGGATACCTGCTCTCCAATGCCACTTGAGGGCGGAGTCACTGGCTTGCTGCTGTCTGTCCTTTGCACCCCTCGAGCAATTGAAATGAACTCTGCTGGCAATACTCGTCCCTCATATAGGGTGGTTGCGGTTAGTCGATGTCCCTTTGGCTGATGCCTGGCAATGTGGGTGGATTGATTTCTTGCCTGTTGGGTCCTGTCCGAGGCCTCCCTTGGATAGGGCCACAGTGTAAAGTGTCTCTTTAACAACTCTCCTTGTCTCCTGTTGCGGTTCAACTTAGAAGGACGTGAGGTCTCGGCCTACACCTGTGGAGTACCAGGCCCAGAAGACCTTGTCCCGAGCCCTCCTGGTTTTGCTGCAGAACAAGCAGATACCTGACGAATCCAGCTGCCACTCTGCTGACCCCCCCTCCCAACCTAGACGATCCTGACGATTCCGGCTGCCACCAGGCAGAACCCCTAATCAACCCACCCTGGACTGTTCCTGTCCTGCCAATCTGATCATGCTTGTCACCTAGATCAGGCATTTTAGACTCTGGACACAGCTCATGTGGATTTATTCATTATTAGCAGTATTCTCAAACATCACCCTGCACAGCCACAAGAGGTATGGCCACCCCTTTGAGCCTGGTTCCTCTCTAGGTTTCTTCCTACAATCCAGCCCCCATAGGGAGTTTTTCCTAGCCAATCATGCTGTTGCGTGCACACTGGGGTTTTAGGCTGGATGTTTTTGTAAAAGCACTTTGTGACAACTTCTGTTATTAAAAGGGCTTTATAAATACATCTGATTGATTGATCAACTAGCTGGACCTCTGTTGAATTAGGTCAGTCACTTTAAAGGGGGTGAATATTTATGCAAACACTTATTTTACAGTATATATTTTATCTAATTGTAATTAGTTCATAAAAATCCGTTTTTACTTTGACATGAAATAAGTTTTTTTTGCTAATTCTTGTGAAAAAATACAAATTTTTCATGTACAAAAGCAGCAAAAGGGGAAAACATCCAAGGGGGTGAATACTTTTTATAGGCATTGTTTTTATAATGCAGACGTGAAAGTTCATGAAAATCATTATACTCTCTGATTAAAAAACTTGATTAATGACGAACTGACTAGTAAAACTGCAAAGTAACGTCATTCACTGTTTACATGTACATGTTGAAATCATTGAAATATTTGGTACTGGTGGTTGAATTTATCACAACTGATTGTTACTGTGTCTTAGTGACTTTTACCAGCGGTTTCTTCTAATTTGCTCATAAGTCACAATTAGCATCTAGCGAATGAGTAAGGCCAATCGATAAATGTTAAGCGCTAGTCGTGCGTTGTCAAAAAAACACTGCATGAGGTGACTTAGCGATCAGAGGTAAATAAACAGCAAGTGATTGCAAGACCTACATTTGTTACTTTGTGTCCCAATCTTAAGTGCTTACACAAATAAGCAAAATCAATCTCCCCAAAAACTATTTGTATGTGGAGATAACTGTGTTGGGGGTAACAAACTGTAAAGCAAAATAAATACCTTAACTTGGAAGATGTTTTGTTATTTATTAATGTGTTTCTGGGGGTAAATTGCCATTTTACTCACTTAGCAGGGTACTATGGCGCTCCACTGGGTTAATCTGATCAGAATTTAATCTCCTCTTTGATTTTGGTATAAAATGATCCATCACACTGGTATAGGGATCCAAAATTGACAATTATGGTTGATATTTTAAAATTTTCTGAAGAAATAATGCAGATTACTTTTATTACTGATATTATGTTACATTTTCAAACAATAAACAATGTTGTGTGGTTTTGAACCCCTGGGGATACTTTGAGCTTCTCAATAAAAACAACTACATGTCAACATAATTCTTTGTATTCTCTTCACCCATTTTCACTAATATACTCATTAAGTCTTCTCAAACATAACTATTCATCCTTCTTCATGTTAAGGGTTTTCCGAGTCCAAAATATAAAGGACATCATTCTACAAAAAAGGATGACCTCCTGAGAGGTCACAAGGTCAAGATATTGCCTAAATTCATTAATCCTACAATGTGATTTTCTGGATTTCTTTTCTCATTTTGTCTGTCATAGTTGAAGTGTACCTGTGATGAAAATTACAGGCCTCTCTCATCTCTTTCAGTGGGAGAATTTGCACAATTGGTGGCTGACTAAATACTTTTTTGCCCCACTATATCTGTTCTGTCATGAAGTACTTACAAAAAGCCATCACTAGATGGCAACACTCCCTTATTTTTGGAATTTGTATTTTTTCTTCTAAAAATATAGACAGTTGTTGTCAAAAGTTTACATACCCTTATAAAGAACATGTCATGGCAGTACCAGTTTCCAATAATTACTCCAACTATGATTTTCCTGTGGTCGGAGCTGTGGTAATTATACTGTTGTGGAAAATACTTTTTCCAACTCAAAAGGATGCCAGAACTTCTGAGTTTTTAGAAACAAATATACTTTATTGAAAGTTCACAAAGCTAAGCATTTTTCTATAGAAAAAAACTAAGTACAGTTCTCGAACACACACATTTATACCATGTCTTATCTTGTGTTATTTAGATCATCCCTCTATGATCATTTCAGGAAATCAGTGAACTTATTCTTCAAATCATGAGCCATCTGGCCTCATAAGATCCCAAAGGCCTGGAAAGAGTTGAGAGGAGGCAGAGTGATAAGATGGCAATTGGCCGTCCCAGAGTCTTGGGAGTATATGACAGCTTATTGATTATTAAAATATCACTTCTATAATACTATGGTTACTTAATGAGTTCATTAGTATTCTTTATTTGGATATGTGAAACACAAAAAATACTCTTAACAACTTCTCCCTGTTTTTGCATCTCTGATGGACCTCCGTAGGTCATGTCTGGACCTAAAAAAAATCCCAAAGTCCCCGGAATTATAGACAGATGACCGTGCTCTGAGCCTAGCACTTACATTACCATTAACCCAGGGCTTTTGTTGGGGAAAGTCCTAACATTTACCATCAGGATGACATTGTCGACGCAGTTAGTATATGCTGAGACAGAGTTTATGTATTCATCTATGTCTCTATCCGCAGCTACAAAGAACATCCCTCAGTCTGTAGTCTGGATGCAATCCTGAAGAGCAGGGCTGGCCCTAAGCATAAGCAACATTTAGGGCTCTCAATCAATTTCAGTTTAAGGCCTCCAAAAGAATAGGTCCGGCACACTGACTTCTAATTCCAAACTGCCTGGTAAACCGGTTTATCCTGTTTTTGACGTTGTCTGTAGCTAGAGAGGAGAAGAACGGAGGCGTGATCTGCCTTAGCAAATGCCGTGCGGGGAAGTGGTTGTAGCCGTTCCATATTTAAGAATAACAATATGCAAGAGTCTGATCCCCACGAGCGTGAAAGATGTCCTGATATTTGCCCTGTTGAAATCGCAGACTTCTCATTTGAGATCTACAAATGATTCGTCACGTTTGCCTCTTTTCTTTATCCTCTATCGGCGTGTAGGTAAACAGATAAGCGGAAAGACAAAGGAATCACAGCATGCGCTCCGGTAAGTATAGAAAAACTTTGTATTTAGTGATGAACAAGCTTCCTAAAGTGCTAGTCAATCATACTGAATGAGCGACTGTCTGTCGTACGACGTGCAGCATGAACAAAAATGAAAGCAATATAGATTACTTAGTGGCACTTCAACGATACAAGACATGAAGAAAGGGGAGAGGAACATTTAAACACACAGGAAGATTGGGAACAGGTGTGCATATTACAACAGGACAGTCTGGGGATGTGCTGCAGTGCAGATGGGAATGTGGACGATGGCAGCTAGAAGACCGGCGACGATGAGACACGTGGTTGTGATGTCCCTGAGGGGGGCGTGGCTAAGGGGGGGAACCGTGAAAATGTTTTGCAAAAAACAAGAATAATCAACTTGATATATGCATAACAGCTACTTAGAGGTGATTTGACCATTAAAAAAAGTATTCTCTTACAGTATTCCAAATAATTCTGAGAAAAAAATAAGCAAATTGTTAGAAATGAATCACAAATATGAAAGGCCCAGAGACTTCACTAGTTACATTCAGTAATGTTTAATTGTCTGAAACTAAAGCTACAGTCAAGGGGAAATGTGATTTTCATTGCAACAACACTGCAATAACATAGGTAACACAGCCCATATGGGGTTTTTCTAATCATAACAAATGTTTGAAGTGTGTTTTAATGAATTTCTGATTTGAATCTACATTTTAGTAATTAAGTAAACACTTACACTGTTTAGGGGCAAAGACAGAAAACAGGTTAAATAATATTCAGTAATAAACAAGGGATGGAAACAGGGATAATGTGGACATGGTAAAGTTATATTTCATATGAATATTATAATTTAAATAAATTAATCACATAGTTTTGCTCCTGATCTCAGGTTTTTTAGACTGATGTGGAGGCAGGAGTGAGATTGTAACAGTGTGATATTCGTTTTGATTCACGTTAGCTTTTTTAAGACACAATAGGTATTATATGCAATTTGCCCGATTATATATGACATAACTTTAATAAAAACAGTTTTGGAGTAAACCACTTTACAGGAATAATGTGATAAAAAAGAGGAACAGGAACAGACTGACTTTATTTTCTCTGATGCTAACACTGACGCTCCTTGGATCAACTTTAATGTCCGTCTTAGAGGTTGGTCTCACTGTAAAAGAAAATATAGTAGAAAATTACAACCCAGAGAGATCATCCCTAATATATACTAGTGTAATGTATGCTTGTCAAAAGACAATGACATCACATTAAATGATGAATGTTTCTGGAAATTACAATAATGAATACCTAAGCAAAGACTAAATCACAATCATTACCATTACATGAATTTCATAACTCATTAGATTTAACATCTAATGCACATTATAAAAACACAGAAAACACATTACATGCAACAAACCTTGGACAGAAAGTCCTACTGTATGGACAAATGATGCTGCTGGGATTGTACAGGAATAACTTCCACTGTCTGAGACCTTCAGATCAGTCAGTAGGAGAGAAAAGTTGCCACTCTCCCATTCTTCAGGGAAGAGACGGGTTCTATTCATGAACTGAGAGTCTTGGTTTTTCAAATATAGTTTTCCAGAATTAACATCGTAAACATCCTTTGTATTATTGTATCGCCAAAAAATTGTGAAATCTGGCAGCTCTGTCTTATCATATGTGCAAGGCAAGGTGACATTCTCTCCTTGGAAGCCTTCAACTCTCTCCTGTGAAAAGACTACAGAATATACAATACATATTAGCATCTTATCTTAAAACGTATGCCTGCTTTTGTTTGGGAAAAGCTTTGGCTAATTCATGAATCCCTTGCTGTCTGCGTCCATCCTAGTAAATTTTCACATTTGTGTAGATCTTCCTCACAACATAAGCAAGAATATATATGCTTTGAATTTATACCTTGGTGTTCCATCAACAGGATCACGTAAATAAAACACCAGCACCTGCGTAGTAAAAGTGACAGAACATGTAAATGCTGGGAAGAAGACTAGTAGGTTGGTAAACATTTTGGCCTGGATGAAAATGAGAGGAAGGCAGAGAAACCAAACTGTGACTTATCAGCTGCAATAGGTAACCATTTACCCCTTGGGGCCGACTTTCAAATATATATATATTCACTGTAATATTTTGACTAGACTGCCTTTATATGTATAAGAAAGTAGTAAAGCAACAAAGAAACACTCTTGTTTCTAATGTATTAACTAAATATAACATGCAATGTACATGCTAGAACTTGTGAGTGCAGATTATTGTAGTCAGCTACAGAACAGGTCCAGGCAGATATATCAGATTACAAAAACACCCTAACTGCTAGATGTAGTACGGGGTGGTATAAATACTAGAATGCTTGTTGCCAGGTTGGTTTTCATAGCCAGTTAATGATTACTAGTGGGGTTAGCTATTAATGCGTTTTATTGGCCAAGGTCAGGAAAACAAACAGCCTGTTTCTTTACAGCTGTACTTCAATTACTACAAGCTGTTGCAACGTATACTATAGGTTTCTAATAATTAGCTGGATCAAAAGATTAAACAGGTTAGTCACAAATGGGATTGAAAAGGCCAGAAGATCTTCAAAAACAGGGTTTGGTAGCCCTGCTATACATTAATAATACTATACGGTAGGCGAGTTAAACGTAAACTTCTTGCTTAATTACTAGAAACAGCAAATTAGCTAATTATATTTCAGCTACAATTGTACATACATGTTATCACACCAAAGACTTTATGTTCTCGTGCATATATATATATATATATACTAAGTAAAACCGGGCCTAATTCTATTAAAAATGCGCTATTATTAGCGGTTTAGCTAGCGAACTAGTACAGCATAGACGTCAAGTAACCAAAAACATCTGCTTTATCTAGCTAAATAGTAAGGCCATCATAAACACACAAAACTAAAGTATACGTATGTATTAAAATAAACCTCACACATATGCTAACAACTAACCTCATATCCATTTTAATGTAGTAACTAGCTAGATTTTATCTACTGTTTCACTTTTGTAGTTTCCGCATACTGGAAATCGCTATTGCGCAGGCGTACCCTACGTCACCCCATCAGCAGCAACTGTGGTTGTAATAAGACATCTAGAGCTGGGGTGCCCTAAACTTGGCCCGCGAAAACCTTTGATTTCACTACCTACGCCATATATTGAGTTGGATGATCTGCATTGACTCGAATTGTTAACACATTTATATGGGCCAATATTGTAGCAAAACTATTCGCAATTGCGTCCCACGATCCACAAATGTAACCTGATCCATAAATGTGTACCACGATCCGCAATTGTTTAGCCTACCATGATCTGCAAATGCGTACCTTAATCCACCCAGAGGCGCAAAAAATGGGGTATGCAACATATGCAGTGCATAGGGGTGCCACACGTGGGAATCCATTGTGCCCCGAGTTACAATATGGACCTCGGGGGGGTGGTTGGTGGTGCCAACATAGATCCTGCATACCCCTCTGCAAATGTGCAGTTACGCCCCTGAATCCACGAACGTGTACCGCTATACACAATTGTTTACCACGATCCGCAAATGTGTAGCCTACCATGATCTGCAAATGCATACCTTTCCCTTAAAGGTCAAAGACCTTCTTAGGATGACCAAGATCCGCCAGGCATTACTTGACCTTTTGACCTCTCAGGAGGTCATCGTTTAAGTAGATTGATGTCCTATATATTGTGGTATACAGGTACGCTTTTTTCTGAGGTCTAAGTTTCACATGGAAATCGCTAATGCGCAGGCGTACCCTACGTCACTTCATGGGCAGGGGTACCCTACGTCACTTCATGGGCAGGGGTACCCTACATCACTTCATGGGAAGGGGTACCAAAACTACAAAACTTTGGTTTGGCTCTCATAACTTTTCAATTGGCAGAAATGTTGCTACACTTCTGCCGCAGCAGAAATGACGATATATCTGATGTTACCCTCGAGAGCAACGAAATATCTGATTCCACACAGCTCTTGGTATTTCTAGGTGGAGTAAACAAACATTTTGAAGTGACTCACAAATTGGCGTCCTTGAGTCTCTTTCTGGTACTACTAAAGGAGAGGATATTTTTTTTGCTGTTGAGAGAGTGCGGAAAAAGCACCTTTCCAATTTACTATTTGCTTCCCTGTTTTTACATGTCTGATTTTCTCTTCTTTCACTCAGTCTGATTACTCAAGATTACTAAGTTAACACTTCAGGAATACATTGTTTATGGCTCTTGACTTGTTTATAGTTTCCAGAAACTTAGTCTGCGCATAATGTCGTCAAATTGCAAGCTGCAAAACAACCATATTCTGTGGTGGGAGAAATTCTGCCTTTTGGTCTATATAATGCACTCTATAAATGCACTCTTGAGTATACAGTGGGAAGAACAAGTATTTGATACACTGCCGATTTTGCAGGTTTTCCTACTTACAAAGCATGTAGAGGTCGGAAGAGACGAGATCTAAAACAAAAATCCAGAAAATCACATTGTATGATTTTTAAGTAATTAATTTGCATTTTATTGCATGACATAAGTATTTGATCACCAACCAACCAGTAAGAATTCCGGCTCTCACCGACCTGTTTGATTTTCTGTAAGAAGCCCTTCGGTTCTCCACTCATTACCTGTATTTACTGCACCTGTTTGAACTCGTTGCCTGTAGAAAAGACATCCGTCCACACACTCAATCAAACAGACTTCATCCTCTCCACAATGGCCAAGACCAGAGAGCTGTGTAAGGACGTCACTGTATATAATACTATAATCACTTAGTAGAATAATTAGTACATTCATTGTGTGGATATGTGAAACACAGAAAACACTCTATACATCCCTCCTCTTGAGCTCAAAGAGCCCACACCTAAAAAACAGTAAACAGTAAGAGAGGAAGAGAGGAAGAGAACAGCTATAAAGAGCTGAAATCAACTCCAACATTCAAAACAACTCCTCAGTTGACCACGGAAAACATTCCGTCCTGACCAATATTTTTAAACCTTTTTCCATAGTTTTTTTTATCTTGGCTATTGACCATTATCAATCTCTGTGTCACCAGTTCTACCACTTCTATGACCATACATGTATTTCTTAAACCCACTTCTCTTCTCCCATGTTCCACTGTTCCTTGTACTTCACCTCTCCTATCCTTCATTTCTCTTGCTGGGTACCTGCATCCGTCCCTATTCTGTCTATTAGGTACTCCTTTTCTTTGGTGTTTCTCTGGTATGAAATTATCTTAAATCCTCACTGTTCATTTCCCTGTCACATACTTGTCTCCCTTTTATTCTACAACACCTCTTTCTTATAGTAGCTGATATTGCCTTAACAAAATTAGCACCATTTTAGTTTTGACTTCCCGCTCCTTGACCTTTTAGTTGCAACCTCTATCCCAATACATAACAAAGTCTAAATCTAACTGGGAAGTTACTCACTAGTCCTCTACCTTCACCTGGCACATTGTCCTTAAGTAGCCTCTCTGCCTCGGTCCTGATGTCAGAAACTGTCTCATCGTCTTTCATAGTGAGCCACTCTGTTCCTCGGATCTGTTGAAGGTCAGGCCTTCTGCCTTCTCCCTCAAACACTGTCCATCTGCCATGAGTCAAGTGAAAAGGTGCTGGAAGTTTCACTTCACAGTGTTGGTCCAAATGGTCTCCATGCAGTGAATTAGATGTTCGCAACACCATCCTTACAGGAGAAAGGAGAAGACAAAACACTACGTCAGTTTACATGTTCTCCTAGGCCCTAACATCTGGTCACACCAAAAGTAATGTTCAACCATTAAGGAGATGGTGGGATCGTTACTCAAATTTCAGAAAAATGTATAAACTTCAGTTGGCTAAAATTATCACCAATAATTCACAACAAATTTTAAATATTTATCAATTTAGATTAAAAATAACAATATGAAGTATCAGAGTCTAATTAAAAATGTTCTTTAGTTAGTTGAGTTATATTTCCATCCATGTTCATTTAATGCAAATCATAGCATAGTTTAAAAGGCAAATGTTATGCAATCCATAAAACATATACAGATATCATTAACAGGGAATTCTAGCTTTCCGCGCCACAGACGGTGGATCCAGTTAGCTGTCTCACGGCCCACCTGAATTCTCCAGATACCGAGCAGGTACATCTATTTTATACTTTGTTTACAATCTGCCCCCAGCTCTCTGTCGTTAGATAGTTTAGACAGTTTCTTCCTCTTATCTTGCAGCACAGTTCTCAGAGTTAAACAAATCAGAATGAAGGACAGGTTATGGCTATGTGTGTGAGGTTAGTATAACATGAAACTTAGGACACAAAATATAGATTTTAAATAAGCTACTTATTTCTATTGCTGTTCTGTGTGTGTGTCAATTGCGTGCCGCTGACGTGTCAACTCTAATGCTCTTGACTGCGCTCAGTGCCTTCCTCTCCCATGTTGTGACTGTGTGTGAGCTTTGTTTTTCAGTACGCGTGATAAAGAATAGCATTGGCAGGAAGGTTATAGTGACAGAGAGCTTCACATAAGAAAGTGTGTCTGCTTACTCTGTGCTGTTTGTGTATGTGTGTGTGCCAGCTTACTCTGTGCTATGTGTGCTTACTCTTTGCTGTGGAGCAGGACACAAGTGCATAGCCATGTGTTTGCGTCTTATGTGTCTTAAGATTTTGGTGCAGTTTATTGAAGATTAATGGTAATATGAAACTCGTATATTGACACACTAGACCACGTGTCTTGGGGAGGAATCATGAGTGAGATGAGTAATCACTGCTTTACAAAGGTTTTAAAAAAAAAACAACATTACACCCAAAATGTTGTTAGGCGTTTTATTTGTGATACTAACTATCTTGGCAGGGAGATCAAAACTCAGCACACCCTCAGCCGGAGAAACCTTTTGAGCATCTGATGATGGACTACTTTGAGCTCACACCTAGTAAGGGAAATACTATTTAATTGTGGTTGATTTGTTCAGTAAATACATTAAAGTTTTTCTAAATTCAAAAGCAGACTCACAGTCTGTTGCTAAGGCTTGTATGACCAAAATCATCCCCAGATGGGAATCCTAAGAAAAATCAGCAGTGACAGCAGTGACAATCGCTCACACTTGGTGAACGTAACCATTCAACAGCTGGGAGGGTATTTTGGCACTGATATGAGAACGCACACGTGCTTATCACCCAGCCAGTGGAGGAGCAGAAGAAAGGGAGAATGGCACCCTTGAGAACACATTGGCTAAATGTTGTGCATAGACTGGGCTCTCTTGGACAAAAGTCCTACCCATTGTGTTGATTGAGATGAGAAGTTAGGCTGAAGCATGGGTTGAGCCCATTTGAGATACTGTTTGGCCAACCCCTAAACACAGGGGTGGGCCCAGAACCAAGACAACTCCCTTCCACTGACCAATGTGATGATTCTATGACTATCAGGTATTGTGCAACCACGTGGAGCCTAACAGAATATCTAGTTTCTGCCAGACTGGCAACAGTACAACCGATACCCAAGTGTCCTGACGTGGTTGTGATGTCCCTAAGGGGGGCGTGGCCAAGGGGGAAACGTAACAACGTTTTGCAAACAAACTACAAAAAAAAACACCTGTAATAAACTTCATATTTGATAAATGTTACATGATAACATTTTAGGATTTGACCATTTAAAATAACATGCTCTTACAGTTAACACTGTTATAATTTGCAGATGCTATTAGGATGAAGTGCTTTGTTCAGGGGCAAAGACAGAAAACTTAATACACACAAGTAGAAACAGGGATAATGTGGATATGGTAAAGTATTCCTTTACATTTTCTCTAAATGAATACTACAATTGAAATAAAAACTCAAGTACTTTTGTTCCTGAGCTCAGGTGTCTTTGGTCTGATGTGGAGGCAGGAGTGAGATTGTAACAGAGAGACATTTGCTTTTGATTCACTTTTGCTTTTTTAAAACACAATAGGTATTATTTGCAATTTGCCAGATTATATATGACAGATTAATATGACTTTAATAAAAACGATATTGCAGTAAACTAATTTACAGAAATAAAGTTATAAAGAGGAGGAACAGGAACAGACTGATGCTAACACTGCTGCTCTTTGGATCAACTTTAGTGTCAGTCTTAGAAGTTGGTCTTTCTGTAAATGAAAATATAAAAAGAATTAAAACACAGAGAGATCATCCTTAATGTATACTTGTCAATGAAAATTACATCACATTAAATAATAAATGTTTGTGGAAATTACAACAATGTATACCTAAGCAAAGGCTAAATCACAAACACTTCCTAACCATTCAATTACATGAATTTCATAACTCATTAGATGTAACATCTAATGCACATCATAAAAACACAAACTGTTACATGCAACAAACCTTGGACAGAAAGTTCTGCTGTATAGACAAATGATGCTGCTGGGATTATACAGGAATAACTTCCACTGTCTGAGACCTTCAGATCAGTCAGTAGGAGAGAAAAGTTGCCGCTCTCCCATTCTTCAGGGAAGAGACGAGTTCTGTTTATGAACTGAGAGTCTTGGTTTTTCAAATATGGTTCTCCAGAATTAAGATTGTACACAGTTTTAGTTTTTTTGTATCGCCAAGAAACTGTCTGACGTGGCAACTTTGTCTTATCATATGTGCAAGGCAAGGTGACATTCTCTCCCTGGAAGCCTTCAACTCTCTCCTGTGAAAAGACTACAGAATATAGAAAACATATCAGTATCCAATACATTGATTATATGGCAATAATATACTTTTTTGTTTTTAATAATTAGCATTTCTTTCTATCTGTATGAGCAAGATAATATATGCATTGAATTAATACCTGGGAGTTCCATTAACAGGATCACAAAAATGAAACACCAGCACCTGCGTATGAAAGTGAAAGAACATGTAAATGCTGGGAAGACTAGCTGTGACTTGCCCACATCTAGGCTGACAGTGGTGCATTCCAAGGAGGAAGCGAGGTCAAAATGGGAAGTTTTGATGGCACATTTTATAACTTATCCAGCGGGGCCTACATTCAAATACATATTTTTCACTGTACTTTACATATCTTGACTAGACTTCCTTTATATGTATAAGAAAGTAGTAAAGCAACAAAGAAACATTTGGTCTACTCTCGTTTCTAAAATATTAACTAAACAAAATATGCAATGTGCATGTTAGAACTTGTTGTTGCAGATTATTGTAGTCAGCTGCCAAACAGGCCCAGGAAGATATAAGATAAAAACAACATCCTAACTGCTAGCTTTAGTACGGGGTGGTACAAATACTAGATTGCTGGTTGGCAGGATGGTTTTCATAGCCAGTTAATGATTACTAGTGAGTTAGCTATTAATGCGTTTTATCGGCCAAGGTCAGGGAAACAAACAGCCTGTATCTTTACAGCTGTGCTCCAAATACTTGTAGCTGTTTCTATCGTATAAACATCATAAACACACCAAACTAAAGTATACGTTGTATTTGATTCCACACAGCTCTTGGTATTTCTACGTGGAGTAAACAAACATTTTAAAGTGACAAAAGAACTGGCGGCCTTGAGTCTCCTTTTTACTGCTTGCCTCTTACTTACTAAAAACAGCAAATTACATCATTACATTTCAGATACATTATACATACATGTTATCACACCAAAGATTTGATGTTCTCGTGCATATATACCAAGTAAAACCGGGTCTAATTCTATTACATAAGCTATTATTAGCGGTTTAGCTAGCCAACTAGCATAGCATAGGCTTCAAGTAACCGAAAACATCGGCTTTATCTAGCTAAATATTAAGGCCATCATAAATTAGTGTACATATTAATGTAGTAACTAGCTAGATTTGATAACATTTCGGGCAATGTTTCGCTTCTGAGGTCCAGGTTCCGCATGGAAATCGCTATTGCGCAGTACCCTACGTCACTGTCACGTTACCATCACAGGACGGGCCCTCCTCTGATCGCATGGCGACCCGGCGTTCGACGTCGCCGGGCTTTTAGTTGCCATCGTGTGTGTTTTGTCCTGTTTCCCCCCATGTCCTGTGAAGGCTTCCCTCCCTGATTCCTAACAGGTGCTCCCTGTTGACTAGATATATAAGCCCCTGTGTGTCTAGTCTCTGTGTCCGTGATTGTTACTTGTTTTGTGTGTAACGAAGTACTGTGTTCCAGCGCTGTAGTACAGCCCTTTCTACGAGTACTTTCCCTTTGTGTTTGTACGGGCCCAGTGAACGGCTCTAGTGTTTTACCTACGCGTTTGTTACGCTAGGCCGAAAGAGAACAAGGACTATAATAAACAGAAGCCTTGTTACGTACCTCCCTGCACCTTGGTCTTCCTTCATACACAGCCTGACATTATATCTATCAACTAGTCCTCCTTCATACACAGCCTGACAGTATATCTCTCAACTGGTCCTCCTTCATACACAACCTGACAGTATATCTCTCAACTGGTCCTCCTTCATACACAACCTGACAGTATATCTCTCAACTGGTCCTCCTTCATACACAAGCTGACAGTATATCTCTCAACTGGTCCTCCTTCATACACAACCTGACAGTATATCTCTCA
>JACXGK010009154.1:0-20584 GCA_016801125.1 Novumbra hubbsi
TCTGTAGACACATTGGCTATCTAGACTCTGTAGACACATTGGCTATCTAGACTCTGTAGACACATTGGCTATCTAGACTCTGTAGACACATTGGCTATCTAGACTCTGTAGACACATTGGCTATCTAGACTCTGTAGACACATTGGCTATCTAGACTCTGTAGACACATTGGCTATCTAGACTCTGTAGACACATTAGCTATGGGAAGGGATTACAGACAGTATGTGAGGGAGGGGGAGATTACAGACAGAATGTGGGGAAGAGATTACAGACAGAATGTGAGGAAGGGGGAGATTACAGACAGAATGTGGGGAAGGTAGATATTAGAGACAGAATGTGGGGAAGAGATTACAGACAGAATGTGAGGAAGGGGGAGATTACAGACAAAATGTGGGGAAAGAAAAGATCACAAGACAGAGACGGGAAACAGCTTAGCTCTGTTAGAGTAGAGCCATCATTGAGTTCTACTAGTAAGAACTCTCCACGACCGCTTTAAGAGGGAGCCAGGCAAAAACACAGTACTGGGGGAAAGAAATAAGTACTGGGGAAATATTGCAGAGAAAGCAGCCATAGAGGCTGGACCCGTTAGGGTAGGACTATCATTACAGGTCTTTGCCGAGTGCTCGCCAGTGTCTACCATGGCGCTACCGCCTGGCCTCGGTGCACTGTTCAGCCCTGCCTACCTGTCCCCATTAAGCGGATGACAGACCAGTAACAAACACAGCCTGCCACCTTATAGGTCGCTCTCTCGTTTACCGGACAACCCATGCACCTCCCTCCCTTCCCTTCATCCACAAGGCTCAGTGGAGCTGAAACCTGAATTCGGCCACACTCTGCCACCTCGAGAGGCGCGAATGTCCCCTCCGCAGATAGCCATGGAAAAAGCATGAATATTAAATGGATTCCATGAATAAATAAGAGAAAAAGAGGACTTCCTACTCTCGCTAACCTCCTTCCGTCTCCCTGCGGATGGCTAAAAGGAAGAAAAAAAAAAGGAAAAACGTTAGAGGAGGTGATACAGGAAGGACCGACTAGGGAGGAAAAACCTGTGCGCTGGTCAGGCTAATTGGCTTTCTCTGTGTCTATCCCATGGCACAGTGGTTTTAATTTTTATTTTAACTGGGTAAAACAAAGAGGTAACTGTGAGATAATAGAGCAGGAGATAGTTACTGGGGCAACGCCCCTCCCCTGGTTCATAATGAAATCATCTCCATATTCATGCAGAACCTGAGGGACAGCGGCAACGCATCCTTATAGCGGGGCTTTCTACTACGTGCTGGTGTTGTGACTAGACAGCTGGAAGGGGCTTTGTATACACGGCATTAAAGGCAGAGCTAACAAGAAAGCGTATTAGGCTAGCGTAACCAGCCGTTTGGGGTACATACTCACTGTAAATAAACAGATTACATTTTCTTCCCCGGCCTTGCAAAATATCCATCAGCATTCAAAGCAGGCCGCGATGAAACGCAGAAATGTGACGCATACCGTTTGCGTGCGTATGTGTGTACGGACTGGCTCTCAGGAGTATCGTGTGAAAAGACTCTCTGACTCACCAGCTGACCAACCATTTGGCTAATTTAGCCATGGCAGCAACATTGATCCACTTTGTGTGTGTGTATGTGTGTGCGTGTTTGTTACCACTTAAGCACACTGAAAGTCTGTGCGGTAATGTGTTGAAGAACACTACGCAAGTGTGCACTGGTCCAACTGCTCATGTTCACACAACAAGACAGGAAGTGGGAGAAATTGAGACAGAGATATTAATAAAAAAGGAGCGGAAGAGGAAAACCAAGATGGAAAAAGAAGAAAGGGAGGGAAAGTGACGAAGACCCTTGACAGGTTTGTCTGGTCGTCTCAGGACAACCAGGTGGCCTTTCAGATCCCTTCACCCAGACAGTTGGAGGAGTTGGCATACAACAGGAAAGGAGCGTATGGATGGGAACAATAAGAGGAAAGGCGCCCGTTATGAACACACACTGATCTACACACACACACACACACACACACACTTGTCTTTCTATCCCGGTAGAGACCGGCTACCCAACCCTGACCTAAAAATCCAGGTTTCCAATTCCTAAACCCTAACCTCAATAAACATTTCCAAATCAATTGTTGTGCTGAATTTGCGAGGACACACATTCACATGCACAACCCCCCCCCCCAAAACACACGTCAAAAACAAAAAAACGACTAAATTAAATGTAAACTACATACTAATGTAAATGTTCAACGGTGTTAAACGTTACTAGCAGCCCTGCAGCCCAAGCGTTAATGTGCTGGCCTAGTCTCTCAACACTCCGGTGCCCATACAGGTCTGAGGCAGCAAGCTGGTCAAAAGAAGACCTGTCTAATACACCAAAGGGGTCAACAGACCTCCCCCAGGGTATCCCGGAACAAGAGCAGTGGTATTGGCTCCTTAACCCTGTTAGGGAGGGCCCCATGCGGAAATAGGAGGAGGGAAGGAGAAAGCAAAAGAGAAGTACTCCTGGCTCCAGCAGCTGACCTTCTATTCACAGCGCCTCATCTTTTTTAACGTTTTGTTATGTTGCCTTATTCCAAAATGGATTCAATGGGTGTAAAATGTGACGCCTCTCAATAGTAATCAAAACAATAACAAATTACAAACATTGAATTACTAAATAAAGGGGAGTGCAATCAAACTACATTTGTTTCTTCAAATACTCCATGTTAGATGGATACCTAGAAATATTTATGGGGCTTAGTCAGGGGCCAAAGACATTTCTTTACTAATGACTAATGCATGAATAAATACGATTAGTCCAATTCTGCAAATAAAATAACATGTTTAAAGATGCTCAATTTTACCTTTGCATTTCAACCCAAATGACCCCTACTAAAGGGCAGAGCGAGTCTTTTAACGTCAACGTCCAAAAGATATGAGATCAATCTTGATGCATCCAGGACAGGAGAGTCGAACATAAACCACCCTTCGTGTCTCATGTGTATGTGAAATATTAATATAAGCTTGCAGGTACATAATTTTACATCTCCAGCTACAGCCAGGGAATGTGCTCTGTGCTTTATCATAACTCACACAACAAACTGACAACACTGCAGCTAGCTAGCTACAGCCTCTCCCATTCCCCGGGCAACCTGACAGCCAAGGCATGTCTTTACAGACAGCTCTCGGGGAGGCTTTTTGAATGTGTGCATATGAGAGTGTGTGCGCATACATACAGAGCTTGTGTTCGAATTTCATAGCCCTCAAAACCGCTATGCCTAAATTCCTTTGGCTTTCCTCCAAGACATAAAAGAGGCAGGACTTACAGATCTTGTGCTTTCCTTTCATGGGGAATTTCACCACCAGTTCCTGCGGGGAGGTGCAGACGAAGACGAACGGGGAGCCAGACTCTTCACACGTCTGAGGAAACTGTAACAAGAGACATGGGAAACACAGGGGAGTAACTGTCAGTTCCAGGAGTGCTTGCTTGTATCTACTGTACAGGAGTGATGACACTCGGTGTGCTTAAAGCATCAACACGAAAATATCCTCATTAGGAATAAGACGAACAGAATCCAGACGGAGCCATAATCAGAGAAATGCTTTGATCGCACAGTACAATTACTTTATTGAAGTGTATTTACCTCAGAGTTTTTGCTAGCTGGTAATACACTGCTCAAAATGATTAAGGGAACACATTATCATCAATGAACTTCAGGGATATCAATCTGTCCTGTTAGGAAGCACAAGCAACAACTTGTTATGTTGCAAATGAAAGATTCAACAGGTTTACTGGAGAGGCAACAGCAAGACAACCCAAAAAAGACAATAGTTTTGCAGGTGGTGGCCACAGACAATTGCTCTCTCCTAATTCTTCCTGATTGACACCTCTAGTTTTACATTGTGCTGTTGTCCTTGTCACTACTGGCAGCATGAGGCGGTACCTGCAGCCCATTCAGGTTGCACAGGTATTCCAGATCCTCTAGGATAGCACATCCATAAAAGCAGTTGCAAGGTATGCTGTGTCTCCCAGTAGAGTCTCAGGAGCATAGAGGACATACCTGGAGACTGCCGTTACACAAAGAGACCTAAACAGGGCATCAACCCAGCAGCAAGAATAGTACATGCTCTTTTGTGCAGGGAATAGGAGCTTTACAAAATGACCTCCAGCGGTCAGAGCCCTACAAAATGACCTCCAGCGGTCAGAGCCCTACAAAATGACCTCCAGCGGTCAGAGCCCTACAAAATGACCTCCAGCGGTCAGAGCCCTACAAAATGATCTCCAGCGGTCAGAGCCCTACAAAATGACCTCCAGCAGTCAGAGCCCTCAAAAAAGACCTCCAGCGGTCTACTAGTCCACATGTTTCTAACCAAACTGTCAGAAACAAACTCCATTAGGGTGGCATGAGGGCCCAAAGCGCGGGACCTTTGCTCATGGCCCAGCATTCGCCAGAAAACACCAGAATTGGCAAGTTCACCATTGGCACGGCGCTCTCTTCACGGATGAGAGCAGGTTCACCCTGTGCACATACTAGACGTGAAAGTGCCCGGAGACGCCGTGGTGAACATTATGCTGCCTGCAACATCATCCAGTGGTGAACATCATCCAGTGCTGCCTGCAACATCATCCGTGGTGAACATTATGCTGCCTGCAACATCATCCAGCATGAACGGTTTGGCGGTGGGTCAGTGATGATCTGGGATCGCATGTGTTAGCATTAACATTAAACATTTAATTAACATTAAATATGCATCTAAATTATTGTTATAATGTAAAAAAAAAAAGAGCATATTTTATCTTTTTTTAAATACAGATGTAAACACACATTTACAAAGATGATACAGATTAAATAATTACTTCCACAATCACAATGTCATCCAGTGTCAAGAAGGCAAAAGAACTGTCATCAGAGATTACAAAGTCATATTTCACACAATCTATACACAGAAGTCAGTAAAAGGAAAATGTCTTGCATCTCGGGTTAGCTATCCCTCATACATCATTCTTGATTAATGTATCCCAAAACCAATCTAGGACATCGCGGAAAAACGGTCCTGCTCAACAGAACAACAGATTCTTCACCTTACCAGCTCTGCAATTAGATATAGTAATATTCTGGTTACTCTAATCACGGGGTTATTGGCTTCCACCAAGTATAAACTTTTGAGTGTTATAAAAAACATTTAAATGTAATCGTTATTTAAGCAGTTAAGACTTGACCAATTTTCATTTCCCAAAGCCATTTAAGACAGCTATATGTAAAGACTAAGGGGTATGTAGACGTTCATCGTCCACTCTATATTTAGGAATGTCTGTTAAGTTCGCTAGTAACTAACCCCGGAAATAATTGTGCTCAACCAGAAGGGAACAAAAAATCTAAATCAAAGATGACAGACCAAAATAGCTGTTGGCGTTCTAAAATGGGTACTGAAAGTCATCTGTGGGGATGCCATTTAGATGCAGTCAAGCCATGCATGCATGTAGGGAACAGATACTGACACCTAGATAACCCCTAGAAAATGTAATTAAAGAAATCATCCCCCAAAAAAAGTTTGCTTTGCAAATTGAAAACAAAGTGGGACCTAGCAAACTCAATATGTTGCTTTGTTTAGACTTTTATTAACTGTGGTGCTATGCTGGCAGTTCCTAAACATCAGCTGGGCCATTATCGGAGGAAAACATCCTAATTAATGAGGAAACCAGCACTGGTGAAATCAATGCTTATCCACAATGTAAGTAGAATTGTCTTGTTTCTCTGTGAGAAAGTAACCATGAGACTTTTTACACACAAATCCTAGAAAAGCCAAAGCCGGTAAAGCAGTACAACATTTTTATACCATTAGGCAGACGAATTGACAGGAGTAAAGTTGTACATATGTCATTCTCTCACAGAATAACTGCATTCACATTGGCTTATACTGGAAAACGATAGTGACCACCACGAGCCACCACGAACGTAATGGAAGAACTGAGTAGTACCCTGAACATTTTATTATGCCCACATCACCATGGGCCATGCCTTGTTAGCTGTAAAGAAGAGTCTTTGTATGCCTTGTATAGTTGGACAGCCAGCCAGAATCCCGAGAATGTTCTATTGAATGTGGAGTAAAGCCCATGAGGGCCGAAGTCAAAGTGCCCCAGTAACAACAGTCCTGCTCACCGCATAATTTGCAGATCATCATTTATTAAAAATGATCCCTTTCAAAGCCATGTGAATTCTCTCTGTGCTGAAAGTGCCCTTTGGATAACTGGTCAGCAAACAAACAGTATTTGTTAGGATTGCATTACAAACAAATAGGTATAGTTTATTAGAGTACAGAAGCTAGAGTATGATAAATATTTGAAATCCCATACACAGTAGATACGGAACAGTTGTTAAAAAAAGGTTTTCACAAACTGTCACCCTGCTAACAATCCTTTCTGACATCTGCACAGATTAGTTTGTAAAAATGAAGGTCTAAATCGTTGAAAGGATTCCTTGCGCGTGAAGCGGTGACTGATTTGTTTAACTCTGACGCTCAATGTCAGCCTGCTACCACAGTGTCATCCCTCTACCTTCTAAGAAAGCCAATATGACACAGTATAAATACCTCGGTTGCTAGAAAGATCTTGGCAACAGTACAATATGACATCCATGACATTCTTGCCATGTGTGAATCATTATCCAGTCTACATATCATGATTTAACAGAGGCATCTTCTGAGAGGAGAAACGAGGTTGGTGGAAAGAAAAAAAGAAATGAAATCATTATCATGTTGTGGCTTGTTATGATTGTCGCGATTAAATCTCTACCGTGACAGCTTTATGTAAGCAATGTAACATCCGGAACATCACTTTCAGGCCTTAGCTCTGGAGACGATGCAGTGTTAGACACGTAATTAACCTCACCAGCACACAGCGTGGAGCCTGTGGAGAGAAGAAACCACTCGTTCTCCCTCCATTGATTGGCTGAACAGGTGAGAGTAGGGGGGAATTGACTGACACTTTTGTGAAAAAGGACTCGTCCTTTCAATCTGGCCTGGTGAAGCGAACTCTCAGCTCATCCAATTTCCTCCCGAGGCCATCAAATAGTGCAACGATTGCATCTCGATGTGCTAGGAAGTGGCAGCTTCTTGTGACGGCAGGCTTTCTTCTTCTGTCTCTTTTACAAAAAGCAGCAAAGGCAGTGACAAATCCTGGGCTTTTAGGAGAAACGACCAGACAGACAAACGGGATGGGAAGGGGCTCGCCGATTGGGTGGTTCCTACCAAATAGGAAGGTGATGCAGCTGCCCTTTACACACCACAGTCAATGTCAAACTGACTACACACGGCCGGTGACCTTCACAGATTCCACAGGGGCAGTTTGGTTTACGACTCAGACCAGCACCGGTTATGTTTGGCAGTTCGACAACGGGTGATTCCCCAGTAGCGTATAGGAGGGTTTATCATTTGAGTGCTTCTCTACTGAAGTGGAAAAGTACTGTCGTAAGTCTCCCACCAATTTTGCAACATTCAGAGTGGTTACGGTGGAACGCGTTGGGTCTAAGAGTTAGAGCAAGGGGCCACAATCTGAAACTTTGCCAATTCGAACGTCCAAAGAGACAAGCTGAAAGATCTATCAAATAGCCTTAGCGGACCGTACCCAACTAATCCTTTACGTGGATTCAGAATACATGTCTGCTAAATGACTGAAAAATAAGAAGGATGTTTTGTTCTGGACGGGTGACAGGAAGAGCATTCAGACATATTTTGTAATTATTCTATAATACATTAGGCATTCTGTGAACCGCAGAACTATACACTCTAAATCACCTCAGTCAGGGGGGAAAAACTGATATCCTTAAGCAAGCATCCTAACATGGCAGTTTTGAGAGAGGCCTTCTTGTTTCAACTAGCCTTGGGGAGGTTTATTTCTAGGAACACCCGAAATGGTTCCCTCACGTGGGTTTTTGCCTGCTGAGATGTGTTCTCACTTAAGACTAACGTGGGGGCGACTAAGCACATTTCACTTTGGAGATGGCAGTGGTAGTATTTTGGCAGGTTTCAAAAAGAAAACAAAATGGTGGTGGTCGGCCTAAGCCCAGATGATTTAAGTGTAGCTGTATTCAGCGCGTGAGTGAGCTCGTGTAAAAATGCACCCTTTCATCCTCCATTAGCTAATTAGCATTTAAAGCTGTTGAATCAAGCCAGCTTTGCTTCTCCTTCCTCCCTCCCCCAGACTAATTGTTTCCATACCGTGCTAATCAAAAGGGCATGAAGCAGTGGGCCGTAGTAACGCCAAGGCTCACTCAAACACTCAATACAAATGCATCAGGCATGATCTAATGTAGTCCTAATAGACACACGAACAAAGGATAAAGCTCAGAAACCATTAAAGCGCTGTTGCAGATTACACATCTTCTGATAACGTAGGCATCTGACGCACTGGAAGTCTTCACTCATGCAGTGTTTTTCCTCAGAAATAAAATCCACATTAGCATGAATACTTTACCTGAAAAAAATATATATTTTACCAAGTTTCTCAAAATCGCACATCTCAATTCAATATAATATACCACATGCCAGCGAGACTGTGTGAAACTCAACAAATTACTGCAAGTCTTGAAAAGGGGAAACTTTAGCTGACATTCCAAATGCTCCCCGCCGATTTTCCTTTTCCTACACTGCTGAAGAGGTTTTGGGAAAACAGGAATTTCACTGCCAAAAATGCTGTCGTTAACAAGTAATGAGTTGTAAAACCAAAAACGTGAACATCAATAGCGATCAAGTACCACCAGGGTGGCCTGCTGCCAATGTTTCTATGGTTTCAACCGCTGTCAGTGCAGTGACAGTGAACTCTAACTGAAATGCCAGTTGGCTAAAAAACATTTGCCAGAATTTCCTCAGATGGTCGCAGTACAGGCCTGGCAGAGCATCACCTGAGAAAATACCTGGCTGTGTCAAAGGGTTGCAGACGATAGTGCAGGCAAAAGATTACAGGAATGTACGTTATATTAACTGGTCTTATGTTTTTGCCCAGAAATTGGGGGACTATGCAAAAAGTAGTGTTACTTCTATAAAGAAAAATGAAACCAGTATATAACATCTATTCTTTACATGCACAAAAAAGGTTTGATTTGAAATCCAAATTGGCGGAGAAACTTCTTCACCGGAGAAGGCACAGTAGCTCCTGGGAGTTGTGGGTTAACCGCCTCAGCCCTCATCATAAAGATATATGTATTTCAGAGGAGACAGGCCCTTGAATCGAAACACAACCCGCATGCAGACACAACCAGTGGGAGGAAAGAGGCTCGCAGCCTGGCCATCCACCGCTGACGACTCCGCCAAGTCAATAAACGACCGTTCTTTTCAATTTGCCCGGATATTGCCAGCAGGCCGCAATGATAACTGCCCGTAATAATATGGCATTCACCAAGAAGAGCGAAATACTGCGAGGAGGCTGCTGGCTACCTGGAGTTGATTTTACAGAACAATTCTGAGGGGCAGAGAAAGTACACCGAGCCACACACACACGTCTGGTCATTTTCAAATGCACAGGGTGTAACAAGGCTCTACGCACAGATCCAGGATCAGCTCACAGTTCTTAACCGCACTTAAATCAAACAAGCGCAAATTGCTAATGTGCCTACGGCCGGGTGCTACGATCTGCACGAGCCAGAATGGTAGAAATGCGCACGCACACACAACAGGCTTCTGACAGAGCAGCAGCAGACCTCAAACTGACGAGCATGCGCATCTTGCCAGTGACTGGCAAACAACCCAACACTGTTCTCCTCTGCCTCCCCCCCTCCCCCATCTCCCACTCATCCCTCATTCTCCTGGTCCCTTTCAGCTGCTGTCGGCAATTAGGAGAGGCAGAGACAAGCAACCTCCGCCGTGGCCCTCCCTCCCCCCCTCTCTCTCTCTCTCTCTCTCACTACCTCTCCGTGGCGGCAGCACTGGTAATGGGGCTGTGTGGCTGTGGCCCCCCTGACGACCACGCCCGGTCAGGCCCCGCTTGGCTGCACTCAATCTCAGCCCAATAAAAAGGCCTTCATTGGCAGGGAGGTAGTGAGCCACAGGAGCAGGGAGCTGTGGAGTGGCAGCCTTTGAAATATGAAAAAGGGTGGTGGTGCTGAGGGGAGACGGGGAGCGGCGGAGCGAGAGGCAGAGAGGGAGAACGCGAACGACAAGGGAAAAGGAGAAGGGGGGAGATTGGCAAAGATGAGAAATAAAGAGCCTGGAGAGGAGCAGAAAGACACACTAAGTAGAGGGTCAGTCAAGCCTGGTTTCACACAGAGAATAAAGAAACGGGCGCGGACCAGTCTGGAGGCAACGGCGTGTAAACCCCCGCCAGGCCTCGGGGTCCCAGACACCCGTGTCTTCACTGTGAGGCCACTTCAAGCTCCACAATGGGACGACGGGAAAGATGACCGAGCCTCAATCCCAGTCATTCCGGGTCCCGCTCATCCAACTGATCGTAGCTCCCGAACTATAAAATCTTTATTAATACCTTTGAAGCAAGGAAAGGTACGTCCGGTTATTAGAAGCTTCCAGCTGGGGCGGTTGAATTACTACACAGTGTCAGTGTGCTTAACTGAAAAACAGAGCTTCAGAACATGTTCAGTGTACTAGGATCTCTGGTTTTGATTTAAGTTCCTATACAGCAGCATTTGCGGATTTGTGTGGTTACAATGACTTATATTGGCCAAGGTCTAGTAAAGGTTAACCGAGACATGAAGAGCGGCAAGCTAGTTAGCCACTGGATGCTAGATTTGCTTATGCTTTTCGAGAACAACATAATTACAACCAATAAAGCAAATGTTAGTGTTAAACTTCTGAATTCAACTAACTGAAATGCATGTATTTACAGAATGATCTGCAAACTAACAAGCCTAACAGACTTTTGATGATATACTAACATGCCTTAAAATTATCCCCACAGCAATTTGTCTTGTAAAATGTACGATAGAAAATATGAATCCCTACTTGAGGTGAAGATATGTACAACATACCTGCAAGAAAATCTGGGACTTGAAACCAATTCTATTCCCCTTCATCAAGCCTCATCCAGAGTCTTTAGAAAACTCTCCTAAGACAATAATATTTTTTAAATTATTAATAACTATTATTTTTATTATTGACGTATTATTAGCCATGTCTGTAAAAAGACATATTAGCCATTTAGCTCTAGCGATGACAGGTGTAATGAAGTCACGTGTTTACACAGGGATTTACACAGGATACCTAGCTTAGTAAAGTTTGGACTATGACATCACCTCCTGCTGTGAGTCTCGAGCTACAACAAAACACGGCGTCCTCACTACACACGGACAGCATTCCATCTGATGATTATCTATGGAATAAGTAACTCTGATACCAAATAGCACTTGGATAAATAAGCAAGAGGAAAGCTAGGAACAAAGCAATAGAAAACTCTTTAAAATCAAAACATTGCACCCACATCTGAATCAGAATCAGCTTTATTGCCAAGTACATTTTCTCATACAAGGAATTTTCTGTTGAATTTACTGTACTATTGGGTTAGGGTTAGCTCTGCATCGCATAAGGCCGCCTTGCTACCATGTACACGGCTTTACCCTACTTCCTTTACCTCAACCCAATTTACACACACACACAGAAATTCCCCTACGGACAATTACCAAGTCTGCTTTCAAAACCAGACATCAAAGAACTCCAGGGAATCTTAAGCTTTAAAACGTCTCTTTTTGCCCCCTAAATCTCTTTTTATCGCCGCCACAAATCTCGCTCCTTAAGCGCCGATACTGTCAACCAAATGGATTGGATTTCAGTCAGGTAACCAGCGGTTTCAAGGCGGACATTTTGATTTCATAACATAGGGTAACGGAGATGGAGGGGGAGTTCATGAAGGTGAGTGTTTGCTTTGACAGTGGGGTGCTGCAGAAAAGCGCCCCATCTGTGTTCACTCAGCCCCCAGTGGGAAGTGGTGGGCTCTCCTTCGCTCCGGCCTGGTGGCTCAGTCACAGCTCACAGAGGATGGGAATCTATATTCGTGAAAAACCACGAAGATTATGTGTCTCACACTTCAAGTAATATTGCACTCGGGCACACGTGACATTGTGAAGTTACACTGTATTTCCTATGGGCGGTGTGAAGTCTTTTGTCCTAATCGGTAAGAAAACAGAAAAACAGAATGGGTCCAGATTACAGGGAGCATCTGGGTTTCACTCTAAGAGATTTTCCCACAAGCTGCAGTTGGATCAGAGACAATACAGGAGAAGCGGTGTGGAGGTGCTGCCAAGAGCTCATGGAGAGGCTGTGAAATGGGGAAAAAGGAGGAGGAACGGGGGACGAGGTGGTGTGGTGTCCTGGTCCTGTTCTGGTCCGGTACATGGAGTAGGAGGTGGTTCGGGTCTGTTACTCTGAGTAGGATCTGGTCTGTTGAATGTCAGTCAGACGCAAGACTAGTGACCTTTGACCAGGAACAACAGTCAGCCTAAGTGACGTAACCTGCTAAGACACGGACTTGGATTGTATCTGCAATATAATCCTTATTTACACTTTGATATTTCTTGCATTTCCTCAATAGTTTGAGCAATAACAAAAATGGCATTGAGAATAAAAGGAAATAAAAACTGATACTGTGAGAATATAATGTTTTTATTACTTTAAGAGGTCGCCAGTTCAGTAGAATGGCGACGCACCAAAGCTTGACAAAGTGATAGTTCAGCTTTTATCAGTGTTCCAGAATATTCTCAAAGGCAACAAATGTACTGACTGTGCAGTGTATGTAATGAGTTTCTTTGAACCTGTTCAACATCCAAATCCATATCTACCTTGGAATTCAATTACTTCTCTTTGATTCTGTATAACAGCCGTCAGCAATCTAAGACTGAGCTTTTAAAACACGACAGAAACCAATGTGAGGTGACCGTTTTGGCTGTTTCTGAGGCAGGAAGGACAAACACTGAACAATTATTATGACGTCCAGTGTATTTCTATGCACTTACAAACAAAATAATAAAAAAAACATAACTGGGCATGTTACCTAAAAAGTCTGTTGTCCTTCACTAAATCGGCATGTGATTTAATAAAGTGGTTCTGAAAACCAAATAGAAACTACACTACAGGGAGTGGAGCCATTTAGTATGACAGAGGCCATGTCTGTTTTTCAAGGTATTGTAGAGCAGCGGCGACTGGCCTTACCGGTGATCATTCAGGACCCAGGCACTAGATCTGAATGCATTCTACACACACCACTGCAAAATCACACACTGTCTGACCTCTCTCTGGCATGGCAAACTGCCCAGCATGGAAACAGGGAGGGGGAGGAGTGTGTGTGTGTGTGTCTTTGTGTGTACATCAACAAATTGGGGTGAGTGTTCAAAGCTCACTTCCCTTGCTAACACACACACGCAAGCAAAGACACACACGCAGGCGGAGACACATACGCAGGCGGAGACACATACGCAGGCGGAGACACATACGCAGGCGGAGACACACACACACACACACAGGCGGAGACACACACGCAAAGATAATGAAGACCGTTCCTGGCGAAATTGAATTCTTCACAACCACATCCACCTTCAGAGCCGTGAGTGGAAAAACTATGTATTTTCGTCTGGGAGGGGACAGGAATGGGGGGGGGGGTGTTATGAGGGAAGAGGGAGGAAGACACCAGGGTTGCTTTGAAGACAACATTACAAAAACAGAGAAGATGGTAAAGAGTAGTGGCCACTGCAGAGACTGAACGCCAGGAGAGCCAAGCAACCAACACTATATGGGACTCCTGGCATATCAGCAGCTCCAAATGGCTCGACCACGTCTGTACACCAAAGGCGAAGTCAAATAAGACCCCTTATAGTGAATTTAATATAGGAAATATTTTCCAAGGAATTCCCACAAATAAGACATTATGTGATTGCGTCTCAATAGAAAGGTATGAAATTGCAACATTTAGAAAAGTCTTATTAGGCAGTGTACAAAATATTTTCTTATTTTCAAAATCCACAACCTAGCCCTAAACCTAACCCGACCCCACTCTACCGCCTCATTTTCCAAAGAAGTTAAAACACTGCATAAGATGTAAATGAAAACAGAATGCAATGACAGGCAAATCATTAGACCCTATATTCAGTAGAGAATTGTACAAAGACAACATTTTAAATGTTGAAACTGAGACCTTTTACGGTTCCTTGAAAAATATACTACTAATACTTTTTGAATGTAATAAATAACCAAAAATCCAGAACTGCCGCATTATCTGGGTCCAAGTTAATTTAAGATGGACCAAGGCAAAGTGGAAAACTCAAAGTGGTGAAATTGTATTCGGTAATCCTGAATGCAGTGTTCTCTGGACTAAAGAGAAGAGGGCCATCTGGCTACTTATCAGTGCACAGTTCAAAAGCCAGCATCCATTATGGTATGGGGGTGCATTAGTGCTCATGACATGGGTGGCTTGCACATGTGTGAAGGCAGACATTAATGCTGAACGATATATACAGGTGGCAGAGCAACCCATGTGGCACTCCAGACTACGTATTTTTCAGGGAAGGCCTTGCTTATTTCTGCAAGATATTGTGAAACCACATTCTGCACGTATTTTAAACAAAAAATACAACAAAGGAGACACCTAACTGTTGAGCAACTGAAATCTATTACAAGCAAAAATTAGAATACATTTCACTTTTAAAAATACACCTATTGAGCTACTCTGACCCCACTGCATTTTACACATTGTCCTAACTTTCTTGGTAATGGGGCTGTAGAAGACAATTCATAGTCGACAAACACACCATTAACCCTAAAGGAAACACAGGCAAGACTAGAATCCTCCGGCATTGCAAACAAGTTTTGGCCACCCACCCCAGAGGTGTGATCAGGTAACACAGAAAAATTACCAGAAAACCGGCGAGAAGCAAACAAGCTTTGGCCAGCCACCCCAAATGTATGATCAGCTAACACGGAAGAAAAATACAGTTGGGAATCTCAAACATATAACATGGTTAAACAAACTGGCCATAAAATAAATACACAACCATACTGGATAATAATACAATAATTCTAACGTATATTCATGACCAGTTGTTATTAAGCACTGACAACACCCAGCCAGCCCTGTGCCTTCAATAGAAATCAATAGAGCACTCAGCTTCACTGAAAGAGAAACAGGGGCTAGCTTTTTTTCTACATACGTCTCCTTTAAAAGAACAAGATTAGAATGCCTGACCTACAAGTTAAGACATGCAGTAGGCGGGTGTTGAGAAAAGCCTTTCTGCCTGGGTAGATTGTGGAACTGTCTGCATTCAGACTGGGGCGTTCTAGGCTATGAACTAGCAGTTTATGCTAACATTACATTATTTCAGATTATTCATGTAGAAACAAGAGACATTTTTAGATGTCAAGTCTGATTTAGAATTATAATAATTTTATGGGGAACTGTGCAAGTACGTTTGAAAAAGTGACACATAAATAATGACACTCGTAAGATAAGCTAATAGGATGGTATAAAATACACAATGAAAATACTGACCTATATTGTATGCGCCTGAAAACTGGGAAGGTATGTTATAGTCATACAACCACCATGAGATAGAGAATGTATTTCACAAGTACATTCATTTCTCAAAGAGGTAGTTCTTCTCTGACCCATTATCAATACCTCTCAATACCTCACTGCGTTAAGATAATGGCGTGGACTCAAGGAACAAATGGAGATCTTTTCTATGTCTTTCATGTCCAGCAAAATTGTGTTGGTCAGCATATAACCATTTTTCTGTGCAGACTGCTTTCCCTTGAACTCAAAATGGGGATTGTTGTCCCCTCCGGAATTCAAACTAACTAATTGCTCATGAAGAGATTACATAAAGATAAACTGTACCACAAATGTCATCAAACAGCTGTTTGAGGTGGTTTTCTGGGGGTTTATTAATATTGCAAACATAAAAGTAGTTTCGCTGGGTCATCATTAAGTATTTTGTGTAGATTGATGGGGGGGGGTCAACTTAATGCATTTTCGAACAAAGATGTAACAAATTACATTTTCCAACCTCCATCGCAGTCTCCCTGTGAAGCTCGTCCTTCACACACGACAGCTAGCTCTCATTCCTCTTGTGAAGCTGCCTCTCCATACGCAACCGCTAGCTACAACCTCTAGCTGTCCCTCTCCCTGTGAAGCTTTGTTTTCATACACAGTATATCTCTCTCCCTCTGTCGCTGCAGCAGGCAGATCTTGTGTATGTCTTCACTCCCTGGCGGAGGAGATTGAGGCAGAGGATAGATAATGGTGCCTGCACACCAATCAGTGGGGGGGGGGGGGGGGGGGGGGGGGGGGGGGGGGGGGGGGGGGGGGGGGGGGGGGGGGGGGGGGGGGGGGGGGGGGGGGGGGGGGGGGGGGGGGGGGGGGGGGGGGGGGGGGGGGGGGGGGGGGGCTTTAGAAGGGATGAAGGGAAGCCGGCTGAGGCTGGATCAATATGCTGTTGTTTAATAAGGGGGAGAATTGTTCCCGACAAACAGAGGAGAATCTGGTTAGAAGCCCGGGGTTGAAACTGCTTCAAAATCGCAAATCGTTCCAAAACACATGCTCCCGATGTGCAATTCCCCATTTGTCCCGTTCTCTTAGTGTCGGCCTTTCTTCCCCTAATAATTAACCCGCACACAATTCAATTCCAGACCTTGTCATTAACTCCGCAACAAGCTTGTCTGTGTTCACTTATACCAGCTTTATACATATCGCATCCCAGTGCAAATCCTCCACCTACTCTCCTCCTCTTGCACCCCAGCCCTCCTCCTCTCGCATCCCACAACCCAGCCCTCCTCCCCAACACTGCCCATTCCGAGTTCAGCCACCATCCTCCATTTCCCTCAGCCGTGTCACCACAGCCCACTCAGACAACCTCCTCTTCCCCCTGCAGGCTGGTGATCACCAGGAGCAGGTTTCGGAGTGGGCGGGCGGTAAGCCCCGCGGGGACCGAGGAGGCATCATTTTCTCTCCTGCCACGGCTGACAATGCAGTACCGTAAATCCCCAGCCGGTCTCTCACACACACACACACCGCGACTCGGGGGAGCAGGCTAGCCGCCGCGCTAGCAACGCCGCTCGCTCTTTCTGTCATTACCTAACATGGGAAAACAGACGGCTAAATGACAAGCGGGAAGGAAGCGGAGAGGGATCCCCAACACCCCCCCGTATTTATTTACACTAGGTGCGGGACGATTAAGTATTCATGCTATGCTCATGTCCTGGGTAGCGTCAGGCCTGTCACACCCCCCCCTATCCTGCTTTAATTTATGGCTGCCGTGTGTGCGTGTGTGTGTGTGCGCATGCATGCGCCTCTCCCCAGACGCACGTGCACTCAGATGAAAGGGCAGTGAGACAGCCTCTAACATCATTTCAAGGCACAGAAAAGGTTGACACGGCGAGAGGAAGACAAATGAAGAATTATCCCATTCCAGAGTCATACGGTTCCCCAGTATTAGCTTCTAAAACAGGCACTACGAGATGATTATCCTAGTCCCTCTACTGAGTCGATAGGGTCGCAACTGCTAAACGTAACCACTTTAACAGGAAACATTTATGAAAGCGGCTGATCGAACTGTGCACACTCATGACTTCAGAAGATTACCCATACAGCAAACTAATCAGAGCCAATTACATTTCCCAAACACTGTTTGAATCTAGGCAGATAGACAAGTGTGCGTAATTTCCGCAACTGTGTCAATATCTCATTAAAGCTAATGTGTGACGGGTGAGAGTGTGTGTGTGTGTGTGTGTGGACTGGAGGGGATGAATGGCAGAAACGTTTGCACTGTCACCATTGCATCCGGAGAAATAAAACACACAGCCTAGGTGCTTTTTTGCTCAAGAGGAACTAGACAGACAAGCAAACACAAAATAATGTTTACATCTTTATAAAGACAATCAATCTGTTAGACTACATAATGTATGATGTACAAAAAAAGAACCAGATCAAAACCAATTTCATGGAAGCCACAAAACAGAAATAAATAACTGAAACCCACCACCACTAAACGAAGGTAAATAACCGAAACCCACCACTACTAAACCATGGTAAATAACGGGAAAATTACAGCCACCAAACTATTTAAAATAACTGAAAACAACGACCCCCAAAACCACCTTATGTAACTGAACCACGCCAATACCAAACCATTGTAAATAACCCATTACCAGACCCTTTACCAGACCCATTACCAGACCCATTACCAGACCCTTTACCAGACCCTTTACCAGACCCATTACCAGACCCTTTACCAGACCCTTTACCAGACCCTTTACCAGACCCTTTACCAGACCCATTACCGGACCAACACAACAAAGCATCTCCATGGTGAGAAAAGAATCAAACACAGCTTCTAACCAATCCACGTTTAATCGGAACCTGACACTAAGTCGCCCTGGATAAGAGATTCTACGTAGTTGGTAATGCAGGACAGCATGTTCAATTAAAAGAGTGTAAATAAAAATAGCCGTGGCCTCAGTTATAGTGGTTTGGGGTGGTGTTACCGGGCTACCTAGGCATATCGACATTTAAACAGCATGAAAGGCAAAAGATTAGAGCACAGAGAGCACCAGTGCACCCGATTGATTCGTTATTCATCATGGGGGGGGGGGTACTGAGTCAATCTGCCTCCATGAAATAAAGCGTTTCACTCAATATCTTCCAACTAACTGCTTTAGGTGTAACGGGAAGCTGACATAATACCTTGTGGGGTGGATCACGTTTTGGATGAGAGAAGAGCTCTGGCTGGACCGGCGTTGCGGCTCAGCAGCGGCTGGGCTTTATGGAACTACTCCTGTCAGTGTAAAATGGCTGGCTGGCGAATGAGGCTAAAGTGGTGCCGTACGCCCTCTGCTGGTTACCAGGTGTATTGCGGTGGTGGAGGAAGCCAATGACATCATTGTAGCAGGAGTTAATTACAGCCTCCGTCAGCATTTCTTACATTTGTTTGTGTCAGGAATCAGCAAAGCATAGGCAATGTTACAAGACAAGTCATGGCAATTACAATGTTTTAATTTTAATAAAAAATGTACTTTATTTCTACTAAACAAATAACAATTGTGTATCGTGCAAATTCATTACATTTTGGACACTCAGGGGTATTATAAAGAAAGTCAAATCTAATTTGGAAATTATTTAGAATGGTATTGGAAAGTACATGAAGAACTTAATTTCCGTATTAAGTTATATTGATGTGTGGATAAGACCTATTGCTTCAATTGACATTTTGAGCCAGTCCCCTTATACATGAGCTGATGGCATCTAGTGAATTTATTTCAGTAAACTAACTCTCATATGAAATGTAACTCAGCAAAATCGTTCAAATTGTTGCATGTTGAATTCATGTGTTAAGCAACCTTGCAGATACGTTAACGTGTAGCTACAGTACTTGAGGTGTATCTGCAACAAAATCCATTCATACATTACTGTAAACAACAACAATGATACATGTTTCATACGTGACCATAACTACCACTTGGAAAACAAGCCTCTCGCCAGCCAAACAACATACCCTGGGAACAGTTCATGATTCCAAGACATTTTCCAGACTTAAAGTAATGTTTCTTTTGGCCGAGCGGGAGAGGAAAAAGACTTGAGACGTGCTTAGCACGGCATGCCGGCAAGCCTGTGAGTGCGTTCAGTCGGTCTTCTAGAAGGGTCTGTGCGAAAACGCCACAGCCAAAGGAGGCCACACACAGTCCGTAAACAGAGTTAGGCAATGGTGCGTGCTTATATTCGTTATATTATTATCTGCAAAGCCCAACACCATCGTCATCAGGGCCGCGGTCCGCCATATTCAACAGCAACCGCTGAGCAGTTTAACACCTTGCTCAGGGGTGCACCGAGTTAACAGGGATTCGAACCAGCGATCTTTTACAATACTTGTCCAATGCTCACACCGCTGTGCTGCCTGACGCCCAACAGCACAGCTGCATGTATCGAGTACATAGGTACATGTGAATACAGAAGCATTGTCCCACTAACCTGGTCCTTGTACTGCTCCTGAGGCAGACAGTCAGTCACGTTGACGCAGCCTAGCAGACAGCTGATTGGGTAGTCTTTAGGAAACCTCGGCTCTGGGGAAAGCAAGGAATTGACAGTGTGCGTGTCAGGTGTGTGTGTCTTTCTGTCTTGTAGACCTTGTGTGTGTGTGTGTGTGTGTGTGTCTGTGTGTACCGTTCTTGTAGATCAGTCTGTACATGCTCTCCACCTGGATGACCTCCTCAGGGGTGGGCTTCTTAGCTGCAGCTGCTATCCACAGACGACCCCGATGGGAGGTGTACCAGCTCCTCCCCTCCGCCCTGGATACACACACACAACCCTTCTCACCCCGTTCTCGTGCGTTCATTCTAGCTGGAGGATGTTTCCGAACAACATTGACAGTGGCTGTAGTCAGTGTTCCATACCTGTTACTATCTCAAACTGTCTAAAACTGATTCCATTTACATTCTGTAAAACCACCACGCGAAATTCACAGGGGAAGTTCCAAAACACGTTATGGTTATTCGCTCATAAATACTAGGTTTTACATCTTACTAGCAGTGAGGCTGGTGGTCTGGGTTTACATCTTACTAGCAGTGAGGCCGGTGGTCTGTGTTTACATCTAACTAGTAGCGAGGCCGGTGGTCTGTGTTTACATCTAACTAGTAGCGAGG
>JACXGK010009155.1:0-20569 GCA_016801125.1 Novumbra hubbsi
AGGGGGGGGGGGTTCAGTGGAAGGGCCACAGAGACAGGAGGGGGGGTTCAGTGGAAGGGCCACAGAGACAGGTTTTTAGACTCACTCCTTCAGCCGCGTCGATGAAAAGCACGATGCCGTCGGACAGTCGGATGCCAGACGTCACCTCATCTGAGAAGTTGACATGGCCTGAAGGGAGGATCGGGGGTATGATGTCACGCTGAGCCAACATGACAAGACACATCTGGCAGTGTTGAATGACATAAATCAACCCCCCAGGAAAACACGTTAATTCCCCACCACATTCCCAGAATACCTGGTGTGTCCATGATGTTGAAGAGAAAGGATTTGCCTCTGGAATCAGGAAGCACCATGGTGACTGGGGTACTCTTAATACCGACCCCTCTCTGTGGAGGCACCACGTAAGGGTCAATACAACACATTGACACGGGGGGGGGACATAACCCTTCAAAAAACGGGTCATAACTCTAACAACACACTAACCTCTTGCTCTGTGAACAGGATGTCTGTGTAGCGCAGCTGAAACATGGATGAAAAGCAAAGTCAATCAAACGCGCCCTCGTAATGAGTTCTATAAACAAAAAGGTGAAAGTTGACGCTAACAGCAACTTGGGATGTGACTGGGAGAACACTCACATCCATGTCATCCCTCTTCCTGATCTCGGGGTGGGTCTGTTCAATCAGGCAGTCCACGAAACACGTCTGGGAACCAGAAACAAATCCATTGAACCCAGAGAAGTGGGCCGGTTCATTTACTTGTTGTTCTGAAGGTGGGCGTGTCTTACCTTGCCGTGATGGAGATGACCACAAAGGGTGACGTTACGGATCAGCTCAGGACTGTCCATCAGGTCAGCCAGAAACCTGCACAGAGGGTCTCGGTATTGAGCAGTCGGAAAGGTGACCATGCATGAACGCCACAGACACAGACCCTTAGGATGGTAACTTACTCCATTTCATAGACGGTGGATGGTAGTTCCTGTTCCATCAGGGTGAACTGCTTGTTTCTTACAGGCTTGATAATGGGCTCTGATGAGGCAGGGAGAAGATGGTAGTCAGTTGACAACTTTTGGACCTTATGCCTCTATGAGCTTGGGTATGTATTAGTGAAACTGTGTGCGTGTGTTCTCTGACTGACCTGTGAGGGGCTGTGTGTCCTCTTCCTGGACTATTGTCTCCACCTCCGGCCCATACACTTCTTCTGCTGTTGGATAGTACTTCTTATCCTCATGCAGAACCACCTCCATCCCTGGGATCTCTTCATCAACGTCAGCTGGCTCATCGTCATCATCGTCATCAGCCTTTACATAGGAAAGTGAGAAAATGCCAAGACACACAGACACATTCTTTATCTAGTTGGGCTGTGTGTAATGTGCAAGTAAGTCCATGGTGACTGAGGGTTCAGAACACAGAACATACCTCATCAACATCACGGTCATCTGCCTCCAGGTCATCATCCTCATCAGAATCTAGTTCCGGGCCAATGTAGTTTCCAAACTCGTCATAAAGATCCGTCTCCATTGTGATAGGGACTAGGTAAATATAGTGGAATATTAGAATTGCATCAAAGTTCGTATTGTTCGAGTATACATTATAACAGATCGATGTCCTCGTGTACCGACTACTAAACAATGCGCTCCGTTAAATAAACAAATATTTAGCCTTATACAGGAGTACATTCTGCAAACCAATTAATTTTGTTCACTCAAATTCTGCAATAAGTTCAGTTATTCACTGGTTCAGATGTTCATGTGTACACACTAGTTATTCTCAGGACTAGCTCGCCCCCCCATATACAGTACTACATGTAGGCGTACAAAGTTAGCTAAGAAGTAATAAGCAAAACAATACCATCAAAAGTATACCCCAAAAATATGCTTTAGTCCGAACACTTGCAACTAGCTATGCTTTGGTCTGGTAAGCAACTACACAAGTTAGCAATAGCGGCTATCAGAATGAATGACGTTCCGACAAAAAACATCCAGGATTGTAGTAGTAGTTAACGTTTCGCATTCATTCAAGTAGATTGCCTTTACAATTGGGCACTACAATAGCACTTACCACTCTATGAATACGCGAAGTTTTAAATTTGCAACGTTATTTTCCTACTTATTTGAAATATTCACAATGCTTTTTTCCTGTTTCCCAACCATGCACATGTAGGACCCTTCAACGCAAACGAACGCCGAACGTAGGTTAGCGCTACCATAATAGGCTACTATCTTATTGCCTGATTGTATATTATCTGTAAATGAATAATTATATAACTAATAATGGTATACAACAAGACATAATGTGTTGCGTCCCGAGGAAATATTATGTAACATTTACAACAACACAGTTATCGTTTTATTGGCCAGTATTTTGGGATTGCGCGCATAAAAGCGTTGTATTTTGAGAAGGCACATTTCTTACATACTAAAGATATTTGTCGGCTTGTGTTTTCAGTTGGGTAGTTGAACTGCAGTGGTTTCATTATCAAAGTCTTACATTTACTTTAGGCTCAACGAGTAATGACCGATATATTTGTGCTGTCTTTGAGTTGGTTACCCATACTGCTAAAATGTTTTGATAGACTACCGACATATTTAGTGTTCCGGTTGCATTCGTGTGTTCCCGCGCCCGTATTTAAACATTGCGAATGGTCGGCAATGCAACCACGGGTTGGAATGCGAATACATTTTTCGTACACTTTTGAGATGACAGACATATAGCATCGTCCGAAGCAACATAAAAACCTGAACGAGGTTGGTCGACCCGTTGTTGCAATGACCAATTAGAATCCTGACCTACTAAAATATATTCTCATTAACATTAGTCCCATCAATCAACAGTTAATTTTATTTATATAATTGTATTATTATTATTAAGTAGTAAATGGGTTCATACAGTAGTGAATTGTCGAACCTATGGTGTATCGGGATTTCCGGCCCCAGCCTTTTAGGTTGGCGGACCCGGTTCCCCTGGTGGTTCGGTGGTCACTAGCAGTCGGGTGGCCTTAGCGGCCCCTTATATTGCTTATGCATATATATTGCGTATATTCCTGCTTATGGCAAGTATTGGCAGTGTGTGAAACATGTGAGACATGTTAAAATGATCGTTACAATTAATTTAAAATACTCAATGCTTTTAATTGTTTTGTTGCCGTTCACGCATTTGTCATATTTGAGCCACGGACTTCAGCGGATGCTGTCGAGATCGCACTACGGGCATGCGCATACTGTTTACCGGTAAATACTATGAACAAAAAGCCATCACAAAGTGTTTACACAGAGGGCACTTCACAGTGTTTATGCCGTAACCAGGGAGGTCCAGACACTGGCTGAGGGGAACCCCGGACAGGAAGTTACTCCATCCACTTGGCCAGGCATCACACCTGCCTAATAAGTTTAACTGACCAAATTATTTTGGCACCCCTAAATGGGATTACATACAAGACATGCTCTCATTTCTAATTAAATATGAAGGAAAATATCCTGATAATAAATCTGAAGGTTTATTTGTTGCTAGATTAAGCATAAAATGTGTTTTTTTCACCAAGTTCTACATTTAGAAAAATCCAGTGTTTCTTGTGAAAGGAGGGGCCCAAGTTAGCATTTATAATTAGCCAAATAGTGGTTCTTGATATAGCACCAGTATCTGGCCAATCTCTGTTATTTTGTGAATCTTGGATCTATACAGAAACACAAAAAGCCTTCAACCAATCGGGGTAATGATGTTTGACGATCTTAAATTGTTTAAATAGAGTCCTCTCCATAATAACACCCATGCATTATAAAATAGATTATACAGAAAACCTTAATTAAACTCTGGTGTTATGAACTATTTCTTTTCACCTGACCTTAATAGAATAGGCCTGGACTTATCTCAGCTTCTGAAAGTTGTTCATGTAGTGAGTCAGGGGGACGAGTGTATGGCATTGGTGTTGTGAAATGTATTATATAAATGGTATTTAATCCTATTGTGCTGCTTGCTCAACAAACACAGTTCTCATACACTGGAAACTTCATGGTTGGGGGGAGGAAGCAAATTCAATTCAGACAAGTTTTAGTTCATGGCTTTATATTCCTGCTGGTGATGGAATATGTAGGTACAGGTAAATGGAACATTAAAAACAGACATACACAAATTATAATACATGCATATATTTAAAAAATGACAATATTATCCCATTCTGTCATATGGCCAGAATGAGTGTCCAATTTAAACCTGCTGTACTTTCAATCCTCAATTGCAATCTCTAGGTAGGCCAACAGATGGCGATGTTGACATATTGTTTCACCTTCAATCATACATGCTATTTCACAAAAAAACACTATAAAACACTATAAAATGCGAACAAAATATGGTCTTTTGACATAATCCTTAAAATTGACACAGAAATAGACAAAGACCGGTGTTCTGTCTCATACCCCACAGCGTGGAAATGTGGAGAGGGCTTTTGCCAGAAGTCGGGCCAATAATTAGCTGGGACTAGTGCCCTACTGACCCAGTTCCACAGTAAATGAAAACCAATAGGGCTTAAAATAAACAATGAGTTTCAGATAATATGGGGGATACATCTGCACTAACTGTATCACTGAGACAGTCAATGATTTATTTAGACATGTTTGTTCCTCATCAGTCTCCACCTAGTATAATAGGGGGACAATCCTTCTAAAAGCTTTGGTTTACCCAATACTGGCCAGATAGGTAGGACATCAACAAAAGCTCAGACCTCTGTAATCATTAATGGAATTGATGCCGCCATTGGGACAGGGTTTCTGATCGACCTTTAAGCCGGAGAGTAAGGTGCTGGGGGCTAAGAGGCGGCAGAATCCCTACAGCATCTCTGGCTCTTGTCTACGACTGAGTCAGACAGGAGGACGAAACGGAGGTGTTGCAGACTAAGGCCTCTCCTATTAAAACACAGAGCGAGTTTCTTCATGAGTGTCAGAGAGAGGTTTTGTTGGTTGTTGACCCGGGAATGTGACTGCCTCAGACGGTGTGTGTGTGTGTGTACTGCATCTACATCATTTCTCCTCCACATGCTTCCTGAGTCTCCCCACCACATCCTCCCCGCTGGTCCAGGGCACCGTGACCGCCTTGAACTCCCCCGGCCTGGCCTCGTGGACCTCGGTGATCAGCCGGTGCATGGGGTAGTCCCGGCGGGCGAACGCGACGTCACGGGGGCCCAGGATCAGCGATGGGCAGAAGTCGTTGGCCCCGTCGCCCACGTAGAACACGCGCTGGAAGGGCCCGCCGCGCTCCTGCGTCCGCCGCAGCACGTAGTCCCTCACCACCACCTGCTTGCACATGTTGTCGGGGCAACGCGGGCACCCGTGGGAGTGGAAGGGCCGGAGCGCCAGCCGGCCGTCCCGGTCAAAGGTGGCGGGGTTGGTGAAGACCTTGGCGAAGAGCTGGCGGGCCCCGACGCGCCGGAGCCAGGACTCCACGAAGAAGGTGTTGGCGTCGGACACCAGCACCACCTCGAAGTCCTGCGGCGGGCGATGCCGGAGGAACTGGAACAGGGTCAGCATGCCGGGCGTGGCCGGGATCTTCTCGATGACGGAGCGGATGGCGCTCTCGGTTACGCCCTTCTCCCCGAGGTAGGCCAGCACGCGCTGCATGTACTCGTTGTAGTGGCCCGGCCGGTAGGTGTCCTTCAGCCAGTTGGGCAGGTTCTGGCCCGGCGCCGCCTGCACCACCACGTCGTCGCTGCTCTGGTCCACGATGGTCTCGTCGAAGTCGAAGAAGATGAGGAAGCGCCGGTCGGGCGGGGGCGTGGCCACGTTAGCGGCCATGTTGTTAGCGGGGCGCCTGGATCGCGTGGGGAGAGCGTCCTCGTCTGGGGGGAAGCCAAAGCAGTTCATGACGGACTCTGATGCAACCTACTGCGCTGGGTGGCACCGAAACCCTGCTCTCCGGTCCAGAGGCTTTCTAGGCTCTCACTCGCGTCGAGTCAGGGCGTTAGAGCACAGGTAGGGGGTTCTGGGAAATACAGCGTAGGTTTATAAAAAAGAAAGGGGAGCTAGGCAGAGTATAGGGATGGAAGCGGAGGGAAAATTATAGGTATGAGAAAAAAAGACAAACAAAAGACACATTTAGAAGGGTTTCCTCCCAAATAACCAAACACAGACCCACAAAGCCTCTGGCAGGTATTTTCAATCGGAGACGGGGGAAAAAATTAAAACGTGGAGTTTAATTGTTGCAATCTTTTTTTCTAACAGAGCCAATTTAAATGTGGGTGACCATAAAACCTGTGTACCATCATCCAGTACAAATGCAGTCTACCACATCAGACATGTACAGTCTATGAAACTCATGCAAAACTATTTTATTTGCATCTCAATTTAATTGTAATATTATTATAAATATAATTAATAATTTACATTCACTGTACTATGAGAATTATGTAATTTTGCAGATCATGCTACGAAGACAGAGGTTACAGAATGAAAAATGTGAACCGACGACTTTTTATATGTTCGCTGGCTACATTCATCTCATGCGACGCTGATCTCTTAAATGTGGGAATAGACCAATGAAAGAACGAACATGTACTGACCTTCAATTGTCCGTGCTTTTAACTGGGCTTCGTACACCACCGTCAACTAACGCATGAGCATCTGTAAAGGCAGTAGGACAATGGAGACGTAGGCTACATTTGGAAAAAAAGACAAGCCCTGTAAATAAACTTATTCTCAAACAAGTGACGATTAGCACCCGATGAGATTTGCGTGCTTTTATTGACCGCTGACAGCGTAATGTTATGAATCACCTATCGTAGTAATGTAACCACGATCACCATACAATATTAAACTACAATGTTTCATATGTATATATTACAGTAGCAGGTTATTTAATATATGAGCAATATAATGGGTGAGCGATCACTTAAAATTAGCCTGAAACAGTATATTAAAAAAGAAATTACCATTCAAGATGACACGTGAGGTTTAAAGCAAATGTTGTAATTTACCCCGAGTAAATTATTTAAGCACGAGAAAACTTCCTCACCTACTTGCGGTTGAAGGTTGGTTTACAAAATATCAGAAATTTGCGGAGAAAATTAAAAAAAAAGAAAATCTATAAGAATGTCTCCTGACAACGCGATATCTAAATAAAGTTGTCCGGTATCTTGAATTTGGTTACCGGCATGCTGCTCTTTGTCCAGTCTCGAAGGTGGGCATCCTTGGTTACGTATAAGGGTGATCCACATGAACAGGGTGAATTCGGTTTGTTTTATGGGCTGTCATACCACTGCCTGCAACCCATATGACGCACGCAACCACCGGGCCATTTTACGTCCGCCCCTCGGAGATCTTCGTGAAACATAAAAACAGATCAAAGTGTATTGTTGGTAAATAATTATGTTCTCGTGGGTGTGGGGAAATGTTTGTCTTAGGCTCCTAAACAATTACATTGATTAAATAATGATCACTGTAACGGCGTCATAGAACTAGTCAACATTTATTCCTTAATGCGGGTCGAAAGAGATGTGGATAGAGGTTGATTCTGGTTTTTAAATGTTTTGCATGGTCTCCTTTTTGTTTAGTTCTATTCGCTTTTATATGTCCCCCTTGTAATTATTATGTGGTTAAAAGAAGCAGCTTTACTATGTATTAAAGATGTAGGCTATAGGATGTATCAGGAAATTCTGTAGTTTTACATTTAATTTGAATAATTTAATGATAACATAATTTAAAGGGTTGGGAAGAAAACAAATTGAAGCCTGACATTAGAACCAAAGGGCTGCTGTGCTAGCCAAACCCAGCAGGCTGGAGCATGCCCCATCCACTCCCTCACCTCCTTATCTCTCCACCACAGCCTCCCCCTCTCCACTCTCCCACACTAGCCAAAAAGAACTAGCAGATGGGAAGTGACTTTTTCTGAACGCAGATGGCTACAGTACACTTATCCGGCACTGCGTTGCTAGTGAACAAACCTTTCCAGTGACCACCCACTCAAACGCATAAACACCTGCTGAGGTGAGTCAGTCACTTAGACGTTCTGCCAGAAGCTTCTTTCTCACCTTGGGTCCCGGATGTGACTTTATACAAGCTAACACTGACTCACCTCTTCTTCTGGTATCAATAATTTACGTAATCCCACATAAAGTTTTGAAAAACAAACACTGGTAGGTCTAGAACTAATAGTCTGTTTTACAGGGTCCCTGGGGAACTACAGCTACATACAAGTCCACATCTGCAAGCGCTTCTGACAACAAACACGTCAGAGACGCAGCTAGTAGCACACACATATCATGTTCTCCAAGAACTAAGAGGCAGGGTGACTTTTGACAAGGTCGACGTGGTCAGGATCCACTTATGTTTTGGCATGTGCTCACAATGATAACCACTTCTCTTTTCTTGAAGGAATTTCAAAAAAGGAGGGGGAAAAACTCTGCAGCTGAATTTAGACTGCTCCCTGCTGCATCCACTGAGAGCCTCCTGAAATAGTTTGATTGTATCCAAGATGTACTGTTGACATATGATTCATGTGGCGTCCTCCGAGATGAGGTCGACTCCCGCTTCCTTCCTGTCAGGCAAACCCAGGTCTAGTCATTCAACTGGCTCATAATCGTGTGTTTTGTTTTACGTAAGAACGGTTGTCCTTGCAGTGCTTACAGCAGGCTTATTGATGGAGGTCTCGTGGACCTGTAACGAAAGCATGTTTTCTTCGAAGCCATCCAGCTGTGTTCGTACCAGCCTTTAATTGCTCTAGCATATTTCCCTAAAGGAAAATTCCCCCCGGGACATTCCACTACTGTGGCTATGCTAATATCCTGGGACCAGGTGAAAACTGTGTTAAGGTCAGGTCAGGTTAAAGAGGCATAATACCTTATCTTGTTCGGTTTAAAACAGAAAAAACAGAAGAAAAAAAATTGCTGTTAGCATAGGCATCGGTTGCTCTACCAACGGTTACCATGGACACAGGGATTACTACACACTGTTACCACCCAGTACAAGCATTAACAAGGGGTTTGATACGAAAACAGACAAATGGTTAGCTTATGCTGTGATTTCATGTTTGATGGATGAAATCCACGCACTGATTCAGGTTTGATCGGCATCAGCTGTTTTGTTGACCACTTACAAACACCTACTATCTTACAGACAAACCAACCGAAGAATTACGCCACAACATCGCCGGACGAGACTCAAAAACAGATGCTGCCACAGTAGAGATGAAAAAACAACAGGAAGAAATGTCAAAAGGGGAGGAAAACATTTACAGAATGAAGCAGCGGCAATTGGAGAGCAAGAAAAGGGGTGTTGGAGTTGCAGCAACCTTTGGAACAAGCCCTGCCAGATCTTAGGAATTAAAGCTGCAGACGTCTGAATGTCCGCAGGCTGGATGAAACGGCACAATGCAATCAGAACCGACACAAAGCCTGTTGATTAAATCCACGTAGTGGCTAATAACACAAAGCACCAGGAACAAACCGGTTTCAGGACGGCCTGGTGGAGAGGAAGAAAAGTGATGGTCCGGGGGAATGAATGAATCAAATGAATGAGCCCATCTCAGCTTTCTGCTTTGTTGACTGATTTGATCAGCTTAATCTGCAACGGGCTGTAAAGTTGTTTTTATTATCAGTCAAACGGCCGGGCCAAACCACACTATTAATAGACTTGATTAAGTCTTATTCTTAACACCTCTGCGTGTCATTGCAACTGACAACATAATGTAGGGAGTTCCCATGTGTGGGACTGGCCTTAACGGGACAGCGGAGGTGTTGAACACAAAAGCAAAATCATGTTTACCATAATAAATATAGAGCCGCCAAGAGCAGATATCAGATGACCGGGAACAACACGACAGTACACCAATGTGATGAAAGTTATGGCTACTTGTTTTTACTTCCGAAAGCTAGCAGAGTCTGTTAAATGAACTTTATCAAAAAGGTCCAACGTTTCCACTTTCTCGGTAATCTCAAAAAACAAACATACAAAAAAAATAGAAAAACACAAACCCAGGACATTATAAAGCTGCACAGTTGTGTACCAGATACTCACAATAATAAAATATGCAATGCTACATTAAGTGGTTAAAAATACAGAGGAGGGGGGAAAGTAATATTGATTTAAAAAAAACAAAAAAAAATATCTTTAAAGAATATACATTGTTATTTTCCTTAACTAGCCAGGCTTTTAGTACAAAAGTGCATTCTATAACCAAGATCAAAGGAGGAGAATCCTACAGTAGATTGGAAGAGCAAAATGTACAGAACAGATATGAGGCCGACAGGCACCTCAGCCAATCACAAGAATGCATTTCAGATAAATGAAGCAAGGAGGGGCTAGTGTAAAATTGCCAGGGCAGGGGAAGGAACACTATGTCTGGGAGTCCCGTTTTAAGCCAAAGTCTGCTCCCATACAGGGGGGAACAAAACAAATATAAGAAAACAAAATGTCCTTCTTAGGCCATGGTCCCTTCCACACTACCCGCCTCCATGTTGATTCTCCTCCTCCTCCTTGTCCCAACACAGTCGACGACCGCCAGAAAACTCAGTTCTCCACGCAGCAGACACATCACTCCCGCAAAGCACTTGTCAGCCCCACCCCTCAACGCTCCTCACTCACGCAGCAGTAAAGTGCAGAGGGTACACACAAATGAAAAGGCTTTTTAAAAACAAACTTTTGTTTGTTACTTACTTTTTTCTTTTTTTTTTGTAAAAGACTGAATACTCTGAAACAGTAGTGAACCGGGGGAACTAGTTTAGAAGCTGATACAGAGGTCCAGTCCTGATTAGCTCCCTAGGGGATGAGAGTCCATTGCACTGCTAAACCAATAGACAAAGGCCCGACACACAACGTTGTCCCATTGTGCACCTCCTAAATGCAGGTAGACACTGAAACCATCCCAGTCGGATCCGACGTCATACAGGTGCGTTAGTTCACAGAAACCTACCGGACGTTCTAGTGCCAAGGGGCGTGTATAATGAGAAACCCAAAAAGCTGAACGACTCAGAGAGAATATATCCGGAGGCAGGCCATTGCAAAGCAGTTTTTCCTACAAGAGCACCTGGCTGTTCCAATTTCCCATTACTGAAAAACACCAACACACCCCCGCGGAACAGAGCTCAATGTTGCTTCTGAATGATCTGATAACCAATCAGAAGCGAGAAAGGATGGTAGGCGATCTAAAATTCCACCCCCCAAAATACAAGGTCCTCTATCTTCCAGCAGTACTAACCCCAACCTGACAGTCAATACCTTACAATGGGACAGCGGATCACAAACACATTTTAACATGTCCTTTCTTTCAACAACTTCAGTAAATATATCTGTACAATACATGTAAATGTGTGTTAGAATCATCCTCTAATTCAGGGGTGTCAAAACATCTTTGACAAACCGGATGTGCTTTAAAACGACTGAAACAAATACAAACTGTGTGGGAACGATAGCGGGATGTACATTCATACCAATCCATGACCGCGCCAAACTGTTCATCGCTTAATGAAAAGCCAAACAGCCAATTCTCTATGCACCAATTGTCTATGAATCCAATACTCCATAGGACTGTTTCTTCTTTAATTGACAGCAATACCTTTTCACTTGTTAAAGGCCGGATGCTGAAGGCTGACTGCTAGAAAAAAAAGTGTTTGACACCCCTGCTACCTCTACCAACTCTATCACTATCACCCAATTGTGTTTTGAGCGAGACGAGTACAATTCTTCAATTGAAAACGGAAGTTTCCAGAATATAGCCAAGTCCCAGGAAATACAAATAGAAAATGTTTGTTAAACAACCCATATCACTTGTCTTTAGGAAACATTCAATACGTTAGGTCATAGATATTTGCCAACATGTGTGATGGAGCCCCACTGTGTAGCCTCAAACGGTACACACGACTGGAAAACCAAGTGACCCAACAAACCGTTACAAAAAAGAGGTTTCGCTCGAAAGTGTCCCCGATCCACCCAGCTGTGGAATATCGACTGTTTGGAAAAATACATCTATTTCAGTACAGAGTTGTTTTTAAAAAAGGCTGAATTTCTGGGTATTAATGACCGTGTCACCCGTATTATCTTGGCAGCAGCAGTGATAAGGAAAGACGGGGAAGACAGACAGAGGAGAGAAGTAGAGGAACAGAGGGAGGATCAGGTCGGGTCGTATGAGTACAGGCCCGTCACAGTGGCGGTGTTGAACAGCTCCGCTGACAGACAACCTAAAGCGGAGTCCCTTGACAGACACAAAGTGAAAGTATGCGATGACCATCGTGACACACGACCGGCTGGAGTTTGTGTGTGTTATAAACATGAGTGCACATTCGGGTTCATCGGGGGTTCGTGGTGTTCAAACAATTCAGCCTCAGCCTCTCTCACACACACACACACACACAGTTGTGCTGGAAGCTGCGAGTGTGTCATGTTCATGTCGGTCTCCCCGGGTGCACGGAGGGCTGGCGGCGGCGTGGTACGGCCCCGGGGGGGTCAGTGGTGCTGGGGGGCCCCCGGGCCCTTGTCCTGGGGGGCCATGTGCCGCAGGTAGCCACTGTCCTCGTGCCCACACTGGTTGAGGGGCTCGCTCTTGAAGAGGGCGGGGGGAGGGGGCAGGTGAGAGACGGGCGGAGGGGGCAGGTGATGGTGAGGGGGGACGTGGAGGGGCGGGCCGGCGTGCAGGTGGTGGGAGGAGGAGTGCAGGTGCAGGTGGGTGAACGCGCCGGGCCCCGCAGGGGTCCGTGGGGAAGGCGTGGCCCCGACGGGACAGAGCCCCAGGGGGTCGGGGGCGGCGACCGAGGGGGCGTGGCCCGGGCCGGAGGAGGAGGGGACGCCGGCTGACGCGTGGAGAGGCAGGGGGTGGCCGGCCGGGCTGGTGACCCGGAAGCACTTCTCCTTGTGGGCCTTGAGCATGTTGGAGAAGCGGAAGCGCTGGCCGCACACCTCGCAGGGGTACGGCTTCTCCCCGGTGTGGGTGCGGCGGTGCCGCTTCATGTTGGGCCGGCTGGTGAAGCTCTTCCCGCAAATCTCACAGATGAATGGCTTCTCTCCTGCGAGGCACGAGAGACACGGAAAGAGGAAGTGAGGTGAAGATAGATGGAGAATGAGGGGGAGAGAGAGGGAGGGGGAGAGAGAGGGAGACAGGAAGAGAGAGGGAGACAGGGAGAGAGAGGGAGACAGGGAGAGAGGGGGAGGGGGAGAGAGAGGGATACAGGGAGAGAGAGGGAGGGGGAGATAGTCAAGTACAAAATCATCCTAATTAATTAAATTTTCACACGTCACTGAATTTCCTGCATGAGAAGAATGTGCCACCCGGTGAAACTTCTGGGTCCTTGGCAGATTCAACCTCCCTGAACTACGAGAGGAAGTTAACTTTTCCCCCCCAGACAGTGTCTCCGTGAGGGGGTCAGAGTGACAGCTGTGTCTATTGAAAATGCTAATGTCTTCCCATCTCCCGGCCGACAGCCCACCCACTCAACAGGAAGCGATGACAGTTCACACCAGAATGACACGCGACAATGAACAACGGATCTAACTAACCTCTGGTTCCCCGTTACCACTCTGCCACCCACACGCACAATTATACGGGAGCCTTCTGTTAATAGTCCACCACTGTGAATCAGGTACATGTCAATGGAAACGTGAAGGATAGAGAAAGACCTTCTCTCTGTGTGTGAGTCTGTCTATCTCTGTGTGTGTGTCTGTCTGTGTGTGTCTGTCTGTGTGTGTCTGTCTGTCTATCTCTGTGTGTGTGTCTGTGTGTGTGTCTGTGTGTGTGTCTGTGTGTGTGTCTGTGTGTGTGTCTGTCTATCTCTGTGTGTGTGTCTCTCTATCTCTGTGTGTGTGTCTGTCTATCCGCCTGTCTGTCTGTGTCCGCCTGTCTGTCTGTTGTGTTCGTCTGTCTGTCTGTGTCCGCCTGTCTGTCTGTTGTGTCCGCCTCTCTGTCTGTTGTGTCCGCCTGTCTGTCTGTTGTGTCCGCCTGTCTGTCTGTTGTGTCCGCCTGTCTGTCTGTTGTGTCCGCCTGTCTGTCTGTTGTGTCCGCCTGTCTGTCTGTTGTGTCCGCCTGTCTGTCTGTGGTGTCCGTCTGTCTGTCTGCTGTGTCTGTCTGTCTGTGTTTGCACCACCTCTGTGTATTACAGGGTTTCACTGGGCGTGTCAGCGGCGTTCCAGGAAAGCAGGGTTAAATAATGACACCACGCGAACAGACCCGTCAGCACCAGCGGAGTGCAGGGAGTCGCCCACATCGAGGAGAGGCCAAATAAAAGGCCCGAAAAGGGCCTGGCTGGGTCTCCTAATTGTGCTTCAGAAGGGATATAAATACAGCATGTGTCTAGGTAGTCATTACAGGCAGACAGGGCGGAGGTAGGGCGGAGGCAGGGCGGAGGTGCCGCTCAGAAGCCTCTGCGCTCTCTCATTACACAGACCGGGCGAGGCTCCAGCGCTCCTGCGTTGCCCCGGGACGCCTGGCTCCCGGTCTTTTTATAGACGTGCTACAGAGACCGGCTGGCCGACCAGGGACCCAGGCCCCTCTCTCTCCCTCTCCAGGACAGGTCAGCGAGCGCAGCTCAGTGCTCCGGAATGAAGCCACCTGGACGGCTGGCATCTGATTATTTGGTTTAATTTCTAAAGAGTTTTGCGGCGGAGGAGTTGACGTTGGCGAAGCGTACGTTTCTCAGGCATCTGGCACTTGATCCGGAAGCTTCTGTGAGTGATTATTCTCCAAGTATCACCTTGGCGTAGCTCTCGCTCCCTCCTTCCCATTACATGTCTTGCATAGCGGCCTCTGAATCTCCCTTCACAGGTTTGCTTGACGGAGCCCACATCTCTGCCTCATACGTGACAGGCAGAAATATAAACGGTGCAAGCATCTCCAGTAACAGCTCAAAAAAATTAAATCTGTAAGCATTGTCAACTGATTTAAGTATGTAGACTATAGCATTCTGTCTGTTTTAATGTGCGTTTTTGTGTAGACTGTCCGCCTGCTTGACAACTTTTGCGGTGTAAAATAAACACAAACGGCTATTTAGACTGGTCTGGCTTGTGTTAGTAGCTTTTCTAAACAGACAACCTACTTGTTCTGCGCCGACGTTTGTAATAGCCTACATTCATGTTGAGCAAGTGTCTGCTGTAGCTTTACACGACTGGTGAAGCGTTCAGAGTCCTGGGGGGGGGGGGCAGACCCTACTCCTGCTTACTGCTACACGGATGCATTGCAATAGACACCGTTGTGGTATTCATCTTACATACGCGCCTCCAAAGAATTACAGGGAACACTTAAATCACACACGGGAGTCTCCAGACTCTTTCACGTCTGTCACATGTGCTTAGTGTGACAGAGAACGGGCCGCCAATGGCGGACCTGCCAATTCTGGGGTTATCTGGCAAACGCCAATCGAGCTGCTTGCTGCTGGGCTGTGAGCACAGGTCCCCCTTGTGGAGGCTATTTCTGACAGTTTGGTCAGAAACATGCAAACCAGTAACCCTGCAGGAGGAGCCTACTTTTGGCAGTGCTCCTCCTGTTCCTCCTCGCACAAAGGAGCAGAAACCGGTCCTGCTACTGGGTTGATGCCCTTCTACGGGCCTGTCCAGCTCTTCTTGTATAACGGCCCGTCTCCTGGTGTCTTGAGACTCTACTGGGAGACACAGGAAACCTTCTCGCGCAGGCAAGTATGGATGTGCCATCCTGGAGGAGGTGGACTACCTGTGCAACCTGATTGGGCTGCAGGTACCGCCTGCTACCAGTAGTGACAAGGACACCAGCTAAATGCAAAACTAGAGAAGAATCAGTCAGGAAGGATGACGAGAGAGCAATTGTCTGTGGCCACCACCTGCAAAATAATTCCTTTATGGGGGTTGTCTTGTGGTTGCCTCTCCAGGGCACCTGTTGTCACTTTAATTTGCACCAAAATAGGTGACATTGATTCACAATCGCTTATGCTTCCTAACCGGACAGATCGATATCCATGAAGTTTAATTGACTTGGTGTTATACAGTGATCATTAGGTGTTCCCCATAACATTTCCTGAGCCGTGTACCTACATTGGAATGTTTCCCAAAATGGCCGGTAATTGGGGCGAGGACATAGGTCACATCGCAATGTTAGTACAGAGAGACGCGAGGCAGATGGGTGGGAAACATGCCGGTAGGAACAGATCCGAAATGCCACGGTGGAGCAACTCCTGAGGCTTGAGCGCCCCCAGTCTCCCCCACCCTCGACCCCCGACGTCACCCCCGTCCGGTGACACGTGCCCAGGTGACGTTCCCTAGACGAGGAGCCTCACCTGTGTGCGTTTTCATGTGCTCGTCGAAGTACTGCTTCATGTTGAAGTCCTTGCCACACCACTGGCACATGAACTGCTTGTGTCCGATGTGGATGCTCATGTGGGACCGCAGCTGGTACTTATATTGGAACCTCTCGTCACAGTTCTGCACAGGACACACACACACACAGGCCAGGTTAGTGGGCGTAGGATGAACTGAAAGCCGAGCAACTTCACATGGTACGTGTCACGGTCCCCAGAAAACCTTGCTGCGTCTCTACTGGTTCCTACACCGTTTAAATCTTCCATAGCGAATGTTCAGATCCACCTCCGATAAGGTCTGTGGGTTTATGTGTGCTTACACCACTTCTTCAATTCTGGAAATGTCTATGGGGATAAGTTGACTTTCATCAAAGTGGTCACCAGTGTTCTACAGATGTCGCGGCCATGTCGATGACCCATATGAAAACACAACACCAATGCTAATGTGGGCAATAACATCTATTAGCGTCCAATGTTGCTACCATTACCATGTCATCATATACACTGAAAGGTGGCAATGTAGTCAGTAGCTAGCGAATTCCATCAAGAACAGCGAGCAACGTTAACTTTGGCTAGTTAAAATTCAGTGGACTCCCCTCAATGAACTAGTCAATAAACTAGCCATTCAACATTTACTGGATCTAAAATGTATTTGATGACATCAAAATGACACTAAAGATGTAGCTACTAACTATGTGATTTCTTTAGAGGTGGTTTTGTGCATTCAAGCGTCAGTCATAATCATCCAACTTACCGAAGCATTGAGTATAACTCTTAGTTGCACTATAGGCCCCAGAGGAACCTTCAGAACATTACTGTGATAAAAAGCGCAATCTATGAAAAAATGATGATCCACATTACAGTGAAATAGTAAATGCTGATTCGTTAAACGCAGTGGTAAATTGGATAACATACCACAGGAAGGCCGTTGGGCATCTCTGGCATTTGTGATAAGTTGCCAATAAAGCACAGACGGTGCCGTGTCTGAGAACGGCTTTTTTTAAGTCAGCCATATACCACGCCCCGTGTGTCTCCTTGCCTGAAGATACATGGCGTACATAAAAGCACATGATATACACATCACGTAGGTCTCTGAAACCCACGCCCTGACATAGCCAAAACCGCGCGTAATTGCAGTAGAAAAGGAGCCCACGACACACTACTGGTTCCTGCAGTTACCCTGTAATAACCATGTAATGACCAGCTCTATTTAACGGAGCCCTGTCCTCCCTTCATGTGGCCGGCCACACAGAGGCCCCCCGGGTTGCGTGTCCCCTCCGGCTGGATGTGCTTGCAGACTTTGAAGGTTGGACTGTAACATGACCGTGTGACCTATGAGAATCGGGGCCCGTCAGGTTTTGCAGGCGATTCGAAATGGATGTGTTGAGGTCTACTTTCAAAGCGACAGTATAATGAAGTTATATCGAATATAAATGTATCATGTGAATTAGAATGAGCCATAATTAGGCAACAGCTTGCTGAAATTAAGCACATTTTGGACACACCAGCGCATTCAAGGGAATTTCTTGATTCTTTTCTTTTTCTTTTTTTCTTTACTATTTTTCATATAAAAAAATAATGGTGAAGACATCAAAACTATGAAATTGCATCGTTTTAATGTCTTCACCATTATTCTACATTGTGGAAAATACAAAAGAATCCAGAAGTCCCCTTAAATGAGTAGGTGTATCAAAATGTTTTTACTGATTGTGTAGGCCACTTGCAGGTCAGTTGATGGACCAATTATCATATCCCATGGGGGTGGGGCCTGGTATACAGACACTGTGATTAGACACCTCCATCTGTGTCCTTCACATGCCAGGAAGGGAAGCGGAAACACCTCCGCGCCATGGAAAGTTCTTCTCCAATCCGGGCAATCAACGAACCGACACGTTTTGACCATCTTAGCTTGTCATCTGCGGTAAAAACCAACAGAAAGTGTCTTGTCCCATTTCAGAGCAGTCAAAACACTACTGCAGGCCACAGTTTCTGCTCAAACAACCAAGGGTTTTTAGTAAGCAGCAGTTTTCAAACCTCATCAGCTACTAGTAAATATTTAAAAACTGCAGTGCAAACACAGGAAAACATTCAAATGAATGGGATTCCCATTGAGTCAGCAGAAAGCATAAGGAGACCAGAAACCCCCATTGTTAAACCAATATTCATGAAGAATCATTTGAATCTAAAAGGGGAAATGAATCGTCAGCCTGTTTCTGATTCCAGGAAAAGCCATTCCTTGTTTTGGGACACATCCTGAGCTTGTTTCTGTTTGCGTGGGAGGAACACTACATAGGCTATGTATAGCACCACCCATTCAAGGCGGTACAGAAGCACCTTACTGCATGAGCAGTGACATCTGTAATTACTGGGACAGTGAAGCAATTATGTTATCCGTTGGCGTAATACTCGCAGAATAGACTTATACTTGTAATAGACTGTACTTTTATTCGGGGGTATTGCTCTACATAAACTGCCGTTTAAAAGTTTATGGTCACCTTCACAAAGTTTTTGAAGGAAGCACAAAACATTTTGTCCATTAAAATCACATGAAATTGATGGAGATGCTGGTCTTAACCCTACATAGTCCCATGATTTGAAAGCACCAACATGTTGATTACAATTGTCATGACAGGTGTTTCTGATTTGTCAGGTGTGTTTACAAAATATTATCAGGCATGAAAGAACTTTCAATGTCTAGTCTTGAATCAAGGAAGTGCTTTTGCCTTTGGAGACATTCCCATCAGTCAGCCACAAAGAGCAGTCAATGAAAGTCAAGGATGCTATTTTTAGGCAAAGAAATAAATTAAGAACTAGTCCAAACCTTAGGCACGTCAAAAACAAGAAAGAAGTACATGTACTGTCATTAAAAACCAGCAAAGAATAGATGAGTTCAGTGGTCGCACACATCCTGGTAGGCCAAGGAAGACCTCTACATCGGACGACTATAACAAAAGAAAACAACATCAACTGTCTAACGGATGAGGAACCCACTCCAGGAGGTACGTTTGGATGTGTCAGCGAACGACCCTCCACAGAACACATCACCAGAAGAATAACAGAGGCTGGACTAAAATTAGATTGTGCAAACCACTTGTTGGGCTCAAACACAGGATATCAAGGTTGTAATTTGCTCTAAAAAGGAGCCTTTGGACACTGTCCCAAAAACTATGGACGGGCACAACTCGTGTTCAGGGAATAGGAGAAAGTGAAAACGCGTCTCACCTCACAGCGAAAGGGTTTCTCTCCAGAGTGCTGTAGTGAGTGGACTTTCAGGGACATGCTGCGCTTGAACGACTTGCCACACGTCTCACATGTGAACGGCATGTCCTTAGTGTGAGCTGGAGACAGAGAGGGACGGACAGGGAGGGATAGAGAGACAGGGAAGGAGGGAGAGGGACAGACAGAGACACAAAGAAAACGAGAGGAACATTTTAAAGATGGACACCTAGATTGGGTTAAACAGTGGGCCCTAAAAGGGTTCAAGGGACTCAGGAGACAAGGGGCCTCATGTATCAACTCATTCTGAGGGAGATGCCGCACTGATCAGGCCCTACTGAACGGGCCTGGGGCAATCACCCAAGGGGCAGGGGCCTCTCTGATGGACACCGGGTGGCATTATTTGGTTATACACATGGACATGATTTAAAACATCATTATACTACTATTGGTGATCATTTAACATTAAGAAACGGTTAAGAAACGTTGCACGAAAGTTGCAATGGAAAAACTCTGAATTTGAGGGAGGGCAAATTAACGAGCTCTACCTACCGACCATGTGCTTGCGGACGTGAGCCATCGTATAGAACTTCTTCTCGCAGATCTCACAGGCAAACTTCTTCTCCGCGTAGCCGTGCACAATCTTAATGTGCTCATGCAGTGACCATAGCTTCTTGAAAGACTTGTTGCAGGAGACACACTGAGCAAAAGAATCACACACACACACACACAATTAAGTCACAAGGGATGACTGTTGTTGTTTTTACATTGATTACAAAAACACTATCTGACAGGTGACATGTCTAGGCTCATATCAGGTTCAAGTCCAAAATGCAATTACAAATGTACGGTAAAACAGAGGACACAGTTCAGACACACAGCAAAACAGAGGAGACAGTTCAAACACACAGGAGAACAGAGGCGACAGTTCAAACACAGTAAAACAAAGGGGACAGTTCAGACACACAGTAAAACAAAGGGGACAGTTCAAACACACAGTAAAACAAAGGGGACAGTTCAGACACAGTAAAACAAAGGGGACAGTTCAGACACAGTAAAACAAAGGGGACAGTTCAGACACAGTAAAACAAAGGGGACAGTTCAGACACAGTAAAACAAAGGGGA
>JACXGK010009156.1:0-10816 GCA_016801125.1 Novumbra hubbsi
ATTGTCCTGCCTTGAATAGATATTATATTGGATTTGATTTTGTGTTCCTATAGTAAATGCAATAGTGATGTCTACATATTACCAGATATGTATCTTAATGTCCATTTATTTTTTTATAATAGTGGGCTGAATGAGAAATGCATTCATGGTGATACATGAGGGCATAGATCTGGGAATAAAGCAGAACTTTTCTGTTGTTACTACTTAATGAAAGAACATAAAAGCATTAAAATATCCTTCTGTGTAACATCTTTATTCCATTTCTGATTTTCTATATTTCCTGTATTTTGTCACCGTCATCCATCAAAACCTATTAATAAAACAGAGTAAAGAAATTGCATCCTTTGTATAATGATACCAGTTATTTAATGAACACTTACATCTTTCCCCACGACTTGACTTAGAGCACTTCACCACTCAGGGGACCAATCAAGCCAAGACAAATTATGACAGAAGCAGATAGCTCATTTGCCCAACTTTGTAAAGTTGGTTTCCCAGAGGCATTTTTGTCATCTCTCCCAATTGAGTTTCTTCATACCAATGTGGTTTTGTGTGTTTGAAGTGGGTATTTGTTGACAAACTATTGAACTCATTTTTTAACAAGGTTAGATCCTTAATATGGAAACACACTATCCCAGATATTTTTTTTTCATCAATCACCAGATATCACCCAACAATCCCAAAATTCTACTGCCAGGTCCCCATCATTAGTTCTCCTTAAACTTTCATAGGAAATGTTGCTGAATGCTCAGAGCTAAAAAAAAAAAAAGAGACAAAGCTTGGCACTCAACAGGGGCCTTCTTCGGTATTCCTAACACTTGCTTTTTTTGCGATGACTCAGCACCTCCTGGGAAGGCAATGGGGATACAGAGAAATTCAATAAGAGATGCATATTTTATGTGGCCGTACAACCCCCAGTACAGTACACACCCTCACGGGAAACCATTAAAACACCATCCGTAGTACCTCCTTCTTTGCCCCAGATACAAAGTCACTCAAAGGGTTATTCCAACAATACGCAGTGATGTTAGGTTATGTTCATTAATGCTCAGGTTTAGTATGACATGGTTGAAACAAGGACCTATAATTAGTTTGAATGAATTATGCTGAATTCCAACTTTGTGCACCGCTTCCCCTGTATGTCCAGGTCCAACTCATCTCTAAATTGTGCTTTGCGTGAACCCCTTTAACCCAGTGATTAATTACACATCATGGCAACGACACCAATGACAGCTTAGTCTGGACCAAACATGTATGCAGGCATAGCCACAGGGGAAGGAAAGTCCTTGCCATTTCAATTACAAATAACAAATCAGAGATAAAAAGGGTGCATGACTATGAAGGGCCAAGAGGATTTAATTGGCTGGGTTGATGGTGGAGCACAGAAGTCGGAAGCGTACTAGGCATAGATCCTCTGCTTGCTGAGATTCCCAGGTGAAAACACTACTGCAAAACCTTTTAAGTCTCAGAGCAATTAACTGTGAACAGAGTGAGCGCGGATAACAGATGACTTACCGCCTCTTTCTCAGACACCTATTAGCTTGCATCCCTCGCCCCTTTCCCCACAAGCAACAACACCAGCTAGTCGAAGATAATTAGACCACATTGTGTGAGACGTAGAGACCCCTTCACCACAAATCCTCAGCACAAACTAGAGGTTGTACTCGCCTCTACACCCCCCACGCCCCCACACACACACACAGTTTTTGAGGTGGTATGTAATTGGCCCTGTCAGTACTTATGGACAGTCAAATGACATTTGCTTCATAAAAATATTGAATTGTATTGGTTCAGGGAGTTGAGTCTGATGGAAACATTAGGATATAACACAAGGAATTTCAGGAAATAAAATTTCCTTTATTTGAGGAGTTACCTGGCATGTGAAAGGAATAGAAAAGGCATGAATCCAGCAGTGTTTAGGAAGGGAGAATCTGGTGATAACAACTAACTTTTTTTTGGAAGCTCTGACCAGAGCGGCAGAGACATTACAATAGTGGATGACACAAATAATGGAAGAGGAATGTCTAAGAGCTATTAGATACAGGCAGTTTTCTGTATATGCCCTTTGCTTGCTCTTCTGAATTTGTAAGTATGGTCCAATTTGTGACAACTCGATTATTATGATCGATTGATTAAAGCTCTAAAATGAAATAATTATCATTTTAGAAAATGAATGGAAAATATATTTAGGGTAAAACAATTAATTATCCAAGCACAAATATAGATTTTAAAAAAAATCTCAACATAACCCTATAATAGAGCGTGCAGAAAAATATGATTAGCATGATGAAAAATCTGAGCCATAAAATTTGAATTTTATGGCCGTTGTTGAAAGTAAAATACTGTTCAGAAGTTTGAGTTTAATACAGTTAGACATTGTTAATGTTGTAAATGACTATGGTAGCTGGAAAAGGAGCATACAGCTGTGGCCAAAAGTTGACAATGACCCAAGTATTGGTTTACACAAAGTTGTCTGCTGCAGTGTTTTTTTTGGTCAGATGTTACTATGGTATACAAAAGTACAATTACAAGCATTTCATACATTTCAAAGGCTATTATTGGCAATTACAATAAGTACATGCAAAATTTGCAGTGTTGACACTTTTTCTTCAAAAACTCTGCAATTTGACCTGGCATGCTGTCAATTAACTTCTGGGCCACATCCTGACTGATGGCTGTCATTCTTGCATAATCAATGCTCAGAGTTTGTCAGAAATTGTGTGTTTTTGTTTGTCCACTCGCCTCTTGAGGATTGACCACAAGTTCTCAATTGGATTAAGGTCTGGGGAGTTTCCTGGCCATGGCCCAAAATTACGATGTTTTGTTCCTTAAGCCACTTAGTTATCACACTTTCCTTTTGGCAAGGTGCTCCATCATGCTGGAAAAGGCATTGTTCGTCACAAAACTGTTCTTGGATGGTTGGGGGAAGTTGCTCTTTGGGATGTTTAGGTACCATTCTTTATTCATGGCTGTGTTCTTTTACAAAATTGTGAGTGAGCCCACTCCCTTGGCTGTGAAGCAACACACATGGATGCTTTGATGTTGGCATGACACAGGACTGATGTTAGCGCTCACCATTTCTTCTTCGTATGCCTCAAACGATCGAAAAAGGGTATCAGAGAAAATGACTTTACCCCAGTCCTCAGCAGTCCAATCCCTGTACCTTTTGCAGAATATCAGTCTGTCCCTGATGTTTATCCTGGAGAGAAGTGGCTTCTTTGGCAACTCCTCTAAAGGTCTTCACCTCATTGTGCGTGCAGATACACTCACACCTGCCTGCTGCCATTCCTGAGCAAGCTCTGCACTGGTGGTGCCCCCGATTCCACAGCTGAATCAACTTTAGGAGCCGGTCCTGGTGCTTGCTGGACTTTCTTGGCACCCTAAAGCACAATAAACTGTTGAGCTACAATTAAGTTTCCAGTTATTAGGAAAATAAGTCTTTACGAAACACGTATGTTAACGTACATTTTTATTTTTAACAGACAGAAGTCACTGTGGAGTAAATGTTTTGAGCATTTCGTAAAGCCTTTTCGCTTGTCTCTGTGTTTCAGAATGTGACATAGTGGCTGCCAGGGGAAAAGGATGAGTACAGGTGAGTAGCATTTAAATAATTTGTATCAAGGTGACAGGGATCTGCTGTATGGTGGGAAGGTCGGGGATAAGTGGTAGAAGCAGTTCTTGAGATAGTTTTGTGCTCATTGGGCCCTTCAATGCTGCGGAAAAATTTCTTCACCCTTCCCCAGATCAGTGCCTTGATACAACCCTGTCTCGCAAGTCTAAAGACAATTCTTTGGACTTCATGCCTTGGTTTGTGCTCTGACATGAGCTGCCAACTGTGGGACCTTATAGAGACAGGTGTGTGCCTTTCCAAATCATGTCCAATCAACTGAATGTACCACAGGTGGACTCCAATCAAGTAGTAGAATCCATCAGCGAAAACTTAAACAAAAAAAGCTAAATTCTGAGTGTCATGTCAAAAGTTGTAAAAACGTATTTACATATGATTTTTTTGTTTTTTATTTAAGGCTTTTACATAACATAATATGGAAACACTTTTCAGATGCACTGTACCTTAGTATATAAACCACTTTATAAGAGGCCCTATAAATTCTGTTTTACATTTTCTTAAATTCACTTCTCAGTTTTATTTTTGCTGGCTTAGGTTTCTTTCTTAGGATATGTAACTACTAATATAAAAAAAATCATAAAGCCAATCCATTACAGTGACTTATCCCATATGTCAGAACAACTAATAATCGAACACATGCACCAAAGTCAGGGCAAGGAAAATGCCGAAAATTCATTGGCCAGACATTTTGTTAGTTTTAGCTGTTAAGACAATAGTTGGTCATTTCAATTGTGTCAATTAGATAGTGGCTACAGTGGCTGATTTGATTGATTTCTTTTAGATTTTGCTGTGGAACACAAAAACAAAGTTTGCTAGAATGGTCTTGCAAGCTACATTTCTTAATATTATTATAGTATTCGCTTCAACCGCAACTGAAGAAGCTACTAGCTACAATACTGAAATCCATAAAGGCGCTGCAAAATCATGTTTCTTGCCAACAAAGGAACTGTGTGAATGTAATTTCTTACCAAGTAGTGCCTGTAAAAAAACTGGGTTGTGCATTTTTTTGTGGTTTAATGGAATCCCACGACAACACATTGACAACCCCCTTAAGAGGCATTGATAACCCCCTTAAGAGGCATGGTGAAGGGCCATCTGTAAGAGGCACCAAATCCTGTCCATAGTCCATTGTTCTAATCATAAATTGTGTCAAACATTTCCGTTACATATTCCAACACTAGCATTAACTTTGAAAATCTGCTTTTCAACATCTGTATTGATAGTGAGGAACAAATTGAATCCCCCGGATCGGAAGCAGAGACCATAGAATGTATTCACATAACGTTGACAAATACACACACACACACAGATTATACATATATATGTCTTGTTCAAATCAGGTCTTGACTATCCAGTGGCATCGTTAGGCCTGAACATCCTGGGATTCTCCTCAGGGTAATCATTCATCCAATGAATTACATGTTGTCTGCTTAAGATTATTAGTAACACTTAGACGTTTCAACTGAGGTAAATAAAAATATCCTAAAATTAATGCAGAAAGTCTACACTTTAGCGTCATCATTTCAACAACTAACAATAACATGTATCATTTCATATTAAGAATAAAATATATATTGCTTTGAAAAATAAATGAAAATAATGTCTTTGTGAGAGAAAACTGATTTGTTTTAGCTGCTCACAATAAGGCAATGGCTGCCTTACAAGAGTCATGGAATTCACTCATTGAAATTTCCCTCAGTCAGCTTCAGAGTCTTGTCAGAAGCCATTTGTAACTTGTAAGGGGAATGGAAAGTAGCAATCAAAGCCAGGGCAGAACCAGGGAAAATTCAACAGACCAAATGTTAATGGATACTGAACAAGGCAGCCATTTAACAGTTCAGAAAAAGAAGTAAACTGCAGCATGTTGACATGGTTGTCTGGTTAAAAAGAATGATAATTCAGGGAAATGAACTTTGACACTGACAACAGCGGTACTAAGAGACATGCACTCATGGAGTTACAGCAAACTTTTTTCTGATCAACTACAATGCAGACACCTGCTTGTTTTTACATGTTTAACATCAAAAAATCATGAGATCACATTGTTACCTGATTGTTACCTTCAACAATCAGAAGCTTACACTTTCCTTTATGCAATGGTGTAATTCAAGGCCGTAGCCATGGAGTCAACATTGGGGGGGACTAAATCCGCCTGAGTTTTGGGGGTTGCCCCCTGAAAAAAAAGTTTTAAAATATTGTTTGAATTAGTTATAAAACGTTTGGTTTTGTTCCTACAATATCATAATTTAACTCCATGACCATGATTGCAACTGACCTGCGGTTAGTTGGTTGTGCCAGTATTTTGGACTGGCACAACCTCCTCTCTCCTGCACCCCACCCTTTTAACCCAAACCTCAAAGACTCATTTGCCTGAAACTAACCTCAGTGGTACCTTGGCCTAACCCTAATTTCAGTCGTGCCAAAATTAAATATAATTTTGTACGAACAACACCAACAGGTTAATTTCAGATTAGTCATCCATATTTGCTCCTTTTCTCACTCTCACCTCCACCTGCTTTCCCTGCCCTGTCAGCATCCTCTCTTTACTCTGTACACTGTGATAATATTAAATAAATAATTTCAATAAACAAGTGGTGATGTTCAGGAATGGATTACTAACCATTTCTTATCTGAATGGCAATTATTATTTTATCAAGAAACATTGACTCATCTCTTGTACAACTAAATACAGCTGTGGCCAAAGGTTTTGAAAATGACACAGATACTAATTTCCACAAGGTCTGCTGCCTCCGTTTTGTGATGGCAATTTGCATATAATCCAGAATGTCATAAAGAGTGATCAGATGAATTCCCTCTTTCCCTTGAAAATTAACTTAATAATCAAATGCATTTCATGAAGCCCATTTTTACATTAGCAGTTGTAACAAAGTGCTTTTTACAAAACACCCAGCCTGAAACCCCAAAGACGAAGCAACATCAAAGTTGCACAGTGGATAAGAAAAATAGTCTAGAAGCGGCCAAAACTCAGAAATAAAACAAAGTCCTCTTCAGGCTATGCCAGGTTAACATTAAAATAGTTTAAATTGTATTAATTATTAAAAGCATGTGGGCTGTCTCCTGAGTATATAAAGCATAATCCAGGTCAGAAGCATGACAAGATGTACAAGGACAGGGACAGGGGAGGAATGGTCAGTGGATTGACAGCTGGAATTGTCATGCCTCGCCTTGATCTGCAACACAACCAGGAGGACTTGGTACTCCCGATGTTTGGTCCAAGACTTCATGTCCTCCTAAGATAAAATGAAGCATGTGACAAGTAATATTTACAAAGTGCTTTTCTTAGACTAACTTAGATTTAATTAAGTAATTAAAATGAAAAATGAGAACTGACTCTACTCCCCCCAGTATGAAAATATAGCACTGTAACACCTTGGGGCTAAGATAGGGCGGTCTAGGGCTCTTTGTCCCCAGGATATAAACTCTTCTATATTGTTGTAATATATTAAAAGTTTCCTCATTTACCTGTTACCTGTTACTGGTCTTTCAGAGCAGTGTCTAGTGTGATTTTACCATCAACTTGAATCTAACATTTTAGCTGCTGGTCTGTCAATGACAGAGACTAGATGGTGAACCCAAATGCAAGACGCAGAGCACACGGGCAGATGGGACAGATTTTTTTTTTTTAATTAACCGAGGGGAGTAGGCGAAAAAAGGTGGTGCCTAAATAAGTACCATAGGAAGTGAAACGGACGGGGGCTGAGGCGAGGAGACTAAAGTAACAGGAAGGATAAGCCAAGTATAAATATAAAGCATGTACCATAGTACCGGGACACAAAAACACGACTGGTAGACGTGTTGAATTGGCAAGTGCAGGGCAGGTGGATTGGGTGTAAATTGAGTGGTGCTGATGAAGGAATGTACGCAGGTTTGCAGGATGAGCAGGTGGAATAAAATAAGCGAACCGGTATGCTTGAGTCGCTAAAATGAAAGAAAAGGGTCCTAATTTAATTGCCTAACTACCTGCCTTATATTGTGTCGGTCCCCCTTTTGCCAACAAAACAGCCCTGACCCATCGAAGCATGGACTCCACTAGACCTCTGAAGGTGTGTTGTAGTAGCTGGCACGAAGACGTTTGCAGTAGATCCTTTAAATCCATTAATTTGCTAGGTGGGGCATCCATGGATCCGACGTTAGTCCAGCACATCCCACAATGCATCCCACAACCCTTGATATCTGGGTAATTTCGGGGACAAGTCAACACACTGAACTTGTTGTTGCGTTTCTCAAACCATTCCCAAACCATTTGTTCTTTGCAGCAAGGCACATTATTGTTTTGAAAGAGGTCAACGCCATCAGGGCATGGCAACGCAGCCCCATATGCAACAAGCTGCAATGCATCTTTCTACCAGAACCAGCATTAACTTTTTTTGCAATTTGAGCTACATTAGCTCGTCTGTTGGATGAAACCACACAGGCCAGCCTTTGCGCCCGACATGCATCATTGAGTCTTACCCGCCCATGATGCCGTCACCGGTTCACTGCTTTTCCCACTTTGGACCACTTTTCATAGGTACTGACCAATGCAGACATCTCACAACAGCTTTCGTTTGGAGATCTAGTCGTCTAGCTATTGCAATTTGGCCATTGTCAATGTCGCTCAGATCCTTACGCTTGCACATTTTTCCTGCTTTGAGAACAAAATGTTTACTTTATGCCTAATATATCCAACCCACTGACAGGTGCCATGATAACGAGATTACCTGTGTTGTTGCACCATAACTCCACTTCCATCCACGTCTCCGTGTTATTTGAGTTTTAGGGCCATACATTTCATTTTGTTGCCTTCTTATGTGTTGTGATGCTGCTTCCACTTTCTGATTAGTGCTTTGAACACTAATCCACAGATATCTACTGCTTACTTTTAGCAATGTAGCTGTATGCTATCTTGCCTTGTTAGAATGCAGGGAAATTCATTGATTTAAGTTTGACACAAATGTATGATAGTGCTGATTAACTCTGAACAAAAGACAATAGGCAGGATGTAGTGCCTGTTACTGATGGGCCCCACACCTCCTGTGAACGCCTCCTAATGGAGGTTGTCTATTGTGGATTATTTTTGTTAAGATTAGATATTAGATGTGTGTGTGCTCTTAGAAGCAAATGGTGCCAGTAGGGCGTATACTCTGAAAGTAGCTGGTAACTGGGGGTCGTAAATGTTAATCAGTACATTCCAGAGGTAGGATTTTTGACGAAAAATAGGACCCTAGAAAGCGGCGTCTCTATAGGGACCTGGGCGAAAAAGGCCCTGAGAATTCAGGACCTCCAAACGTTATATCCTAGATCTAGCATATCCTACCTTGTTTCGACGGACGCCTACAGGAAAGTCTACAGAGCGGCGTCTCTGTGGATTGCTGGGCTAAGGCAGCCCGGAGAATTGAGGACCTCCAAACTATTTATTGGTGAAAATCCTGGAGCTAAATACTCCAAAAAGATTGGGAGACAGGCCTGGAGATTAAAAGAGCTCCGAACTTCGGGGACTAGACTCCCCCGGACGGCACCGAATTCCGAAAATCGGTGTGTTATTGTTGTTTTGTGGTAGCTGTGTTGCGGTAACTGTGTGTAATATGTCCCTTTATTTTTGTCACGTGGTATCGTTAGTTGTATGTTGCTGTCGTGTTGCGGTTCCTGGGGGTATGCAAGTACTTTAGGAACCGTAGGTGAACAGAGATTGTGTGGAAAAGGGAGACGGAGAACATAAAATGGAAGCCAGGGGCTGAACAGATTGAACGGTGAAAATGTGGAGAAAGAAGTGAAGTTACAGAGGGAAAGGTAAAAAATAGGAGGATTACGATGGGGGTAGAGACCCCTGGTTATGGTAGGATCTAGGATAGGCCCAATATAACAGGGACTTAGTTTCCCACTTTATATATACACACACGCCACACATAGTCACATCTTATTATAGGTTTTCATAGTTAGACTGCAAGAGGAGGAAATAGGTGAGTGATGGTCTAGACAGGGGAAATAGTATTCATCACACACACACCCACACACACACGCACACACACATAGACAGAGGAGGAGGCCAGGGAAGGAGTGTGGTTTCAGATAACAGTTAAACATACAGAGGTTGGTTAGGGATGATTGGTATAACACAAATTTGTAGAACAGGCAATAACTGTAAGCTGAATATCAGAAAGTGGAGCTAAATATTAAAAGGCATAAACAGTAGGCAGTAATCCCAGGAGAGGGAAGTAATAAAGCTACTCTTAGCAGAAGGAGCCTGCTAGATAGCATAGTTAAAGTAAGAGGGAGGTGGCATAGAAATTGAGCAACAATTCCCTTATTTAAAACAAGTTAACATAGAGTAAAAATCTGAGTCTACGTGGCACTATTGAAATAGAATTCCAATTAGAGCACTCGGTTAATACGAAAGTTTAAAACAATTAAGCAGATCAAAAATATGAAACTCAACAAAAACCTGTTGAGTAAGAATCAATTAGCCAGTGTTGTATGTATTGTCTATGGGTTTGTACGTCATGTGATTGTCTTGTAATGTTTGAACATATGAAAATTGACATAATAATGGGGGGTTCTGTCCGGTTTTCCTTATCCTGTCAGCTGGGGTTCTTTATCCAGTCTAGTCCAGCGCGCGCGTCCAGCAGGTTATTTGCTCTGGATCTCAAATTACTCCCTCAATGAGCTAATCTTATTGAAGTTGAGATGAGGGACTGACTGGATTAAGGCTAAGAGCATGATTATGGACAGGCTGCCGGACCTAAATTGTGATTTGGGGTGAGAACGCAATAAGCGTTTAGGAACGTGCATGTAGGCACATTTTCAGTAGGTTAGTGTTACACTATTCACTAGGATGAATATAATTTCTTGGCCACAGTTTTATTTTTGACGTGGGACGACACGCAGGGGTACACAAAAATATCCAGGTTAGTTTAGGGTGACATTCATTTAGGTTGTCTGTCCGAGGGTGTGCGTTGGTGGGGGCTGTTGACTTGTGTGTGTGGAAATGGGAACGCTTGGTGCGGGGTGAGTTTTAGTTGCTGTTCAATAACAGAGGCCCGGCCAATCTGACGGGTTGATGGTAAATGAACGATGTCGTTGGAATGTGTAGCCAAATGGTTTTTCTGAGGCGGTCATGCATACTGTGGTTTAGGTAATTTGAGTTATTGAAACTGGGGTTAGGATAAAGTGTTTGTTTCATGTCTAGAT